>CM077150.1:93072489-93148923 GCA_039583875.1 Platanthera guangdongensis
AGACCTTTAGTTCCCCCCTTTCGGAGACTTTACCTCCCAGGATACCTCCATAGTGGCAGACAGAAGCGGTGGGTTGGGCCTCGCCCACCTCAAAACCAGTAATAGCACTAACGGTCTGACCTATCGTATGCCTCAACGCTTGGTACACTAAGCGTACTAACCGCGTACTCTTGCCGACTAGACCGTCGGACTTAAGTTTGGCGAAGTGTTAAACCACACTTGCCGAGTCATCGTATTGGCGTCGGTGCAACAACTAACCCATACCGAAGACCCACCACCTTAGGTATTTCTTATGCACATGCAATATTCTCAAAATAGTATACAACGAGTCGAGTTAACCGGACTGAACCGTCCGTGTTAACCTCAAACCAAGACGAAGCTCCCCGGACTAAACTGTCCGGCTCAAGTTCCAAACCTCATCCCTTTGAACACTGCGGATGGAGCCCCTTTGAATACCTCGGGACGACTTAAACCATTTCTAATTCTTGTCCAACTTGTGTGTGTAGTGTGAAACCCCATCTACTAAATTACTCTTTTGATTTGTTCTTTAAGGTTTACGTTAGCCCAGGACTACCTCCGGATTTACCCCGTGAAGGGTTCTCAATAGGCACTAGGAACTGCGATGATATGACAGACCAAAGTTCCCTTTCGCAAGGCATCTTATTATTATTGGTTGATTCCCTTACCTCTCCCCCTTTAACATCACATTAAACCAGTACCTAGCGTAGTTTAGACCTTTCACTCTCGCGGGAACGACGATCTTTCGTCGAACTCGCGTCCCTTCTAACACACATCACTCGATTCCCACCACTCCTTAGAACTTACTATGGTGACTCATCCACTTTCATTCAAACATACACACGACTAACTCTACACACTACTCCAACTCTTATCTTAATACAACATTTCCCAAATTACTATTTGCAGACTCCACTTATACTAAGTGATGTTCATGATAGGATGTCCTTCAAGTTTTCATCCGAATGACCTAGGTTATTACTGGAGTCCTATCATGGCATAAATGATTTAATTCCAGAATATTGTATTTTCCTCAATTAATCTTCTATTTAAATGATTTCTTAAAAGAACCAATTATTGTCAAGTTGATCATGAAGTATACATTTTAGACTGATTAATGTTTCATAAATTCATTATAATACTCCATATATCTAAAAGTGACAATTTCCAAATTTGATATTTTCTACAAACATTTAAGGGTCCTAAAATTATTTTAGCAGTAATTCCCATATTCCAGATTTTGTAAATCAACTACTTGAAATTATCATCCAAATAATTTGAGTTAAATATATTACACTACTACAGTCCTAAAATTATCACTGGCCAACTTTCATGATTTTTCACAGAATATTTAATTCTAAATAAATTCAATACAAAAATCTACAGAGGGCATAATTGTGAATCAAGTACTATGAATATACTTCAAAAATTCTCTAATTAAATTCCTAACAGTAGATATCATCCTAAAATCATTAGTGCCCAAAATTCACATTTTACAAGTTAAATTATTCTTTAAATGATTTATTTACCAAGTATTGTCTTTACAAAATTTATGAAGGAAGCAATATATAAAATCCTTTAAAAATTATAATAAAATCAGAGACTCTATTTAGGTCAAAAACCTCTACTGACCAAAGTTTACTAGATTCCATTTAAACCAAATGATCAAATTAATCAAATAATAAATTGGAACTTTGATATTTAACAAAGGAACTACCATGAATATAATCTATAAAATTCCACTAAAAATATCTAGGGGTTCAACTCACGCCTAAGATTCATTCTACCACATCTTCACATTTTTTAGATGACGTTAAGTTACTGTTTTGACCTAGTAGTGCTTCTACCCTAAAGCTAGGGTTTGACTTTTGGATACTTAACTACTTCTAAATTCCTAACATTTCAACCAGAGCTTAAATATACATAAGCTATCTCTCTACTAATTACAAGGCATACAAGGGCATTTGCCCATATTTCCTTCACAACCCCCAAAGGTCCTTCCTTAGGGTGTGAACTTGGGTCCAAGGGTAAATCAACCCTAATTCTCCCATCTTCCCCAAAGAGGGGAGGGTAATTAAGGTAATACTAAGTCAGTGGTCCAAAAGGGCTGTGCATTCAGTATTTCATTTTTTTTGCTATAAGCACACCAAGCCTTTACAAGCCAAACACATGCCACGGGGGTTTACCTAACTTGCTTTGGTACTATGGGCTGAAAATTTAACATGCCTTAATAATGTCCCCATGGACATGCAACAAAAATTGGGGCCTTTTGGAGTTGAACTACTCCAAGAATCACCTAAACAAGCCTAGGGGTATTTTAGTAATTTACCCCTAATTTTAATTCCAATTAATCCCATTTTCAGGAAGGGCCTACGTATGCCATAAAACAGTTACTTCCCAAAATCCCAGGTCATTTGGGCCTCTGGATGGGCTTGGGCATCTCTTCCATTTTCTGCATTTTTGTTATTTGCAGCCCAAGACCATTCACCTTTTCAGATCTTGCAAGTGAGATATCTCAACATGTAGAGGGCTAAATTGACTAATGTTTCTACCATAGGTCTAATATACCCCTAAGGACAGGCCACCAAAATTTGGGGCATATTAGAGTTGGTATGCTCCAAAAAGCAACATAATTTGGTTTATCATATTCTGACTAAAACTATAGAATTATTTTCCCCAAAAATTGCCATTTTTGGGGAGAGCCTAGATATGACTAATTAAGCCACACGCCCAAAATGTCAGTCCATTTGGACTTAGGGTTTGGTCAGGGCACTCATTTTATTTTTTGACCTACCCTAGGACCAGCCTAGGAAAATGGCTCTGTAGGACAGTAGGCTTAACCAGAATTTATGTGTAACATATCAAATTAAAGGTAACTTCAAGACCTACAATTGTCATGTTGAGTATATATTATGAAAAAGGCTGTAAGTGCCCTAATTATTGCATGCAAACGTCGGTTATAGAAGACAGAAAATAACACCATTCATGCAATTAAAAAATTCTAGGGTTAATATTATTGCATGGCATGAATCTTAAAGCCATCGGACAGCTACTGTATTTCTTCTCCAAACACATGGAATCCAGCCCGAGCTTTCACGGGGGCTTTCCCGGTGGCGCCTCCACCGACAAACTTCACCTGCCCCCTCACGGTGGTGGGGGCAACCTTTTGCCGGCGGCTAGGGAGGCAGGAGGTGGCGGAGCCACCTCACCCAGAGCTTCCAAAAATGCCATTAATGGAGAAATGAAGAACTGGGTTCGGGCTTATTCGAGCCCGAACCCTACCCTAAACACTCCTAAGATCTAGGCATGAAGAGAGAGGTGAGGGAGGACCTTCTGGCGGCCTTGCGACGTGAGGAGCGGTGGAGAACCATTGCGGCAACGGCGGCGCTTATCCCTCGGTTTCACGGCAGCTCCAGCTCGGGTTCAGCTCTAAGACTCGGTTACTCTCTCTCTCTCTCTCTCTGCTGCTCTCCTCGTCCTGAGGGTGATGAACCGAGGGTAGTGACGAGGGGGGGGGGGGGCGATATTTTCTAAGTGAGAGGGACGGGTTTTCCATGTTCTTGTCACCATGCATGCATGGGTGGGCCCCACTCCATCCACCTCCTCCTCAATGACACCAAGGGTCGGCCAGCCCAAGTGGGGGCTGATGGCATGGGCCCAAGTGGCTCAATCCACTAACACCCTTAAATATACCCCTTTCACTCTCCTAATTATTCTTCATTTTGAGATTCTCTCTCTCTCCTAGTCACTAAGTTGGCTAGCCAATCCTCTAGCCTATTGCAGCCCACCCATGCATAATTATTAAATGGGGGGGGGGGGGAATGATATCAAGGCTTGATGGTGGAGAGAGAGAGAGACCTTGGTCATGAATACTCTTGCTGACCAAAATTTCTCTCTCCTAGTCCCCCATGTTGACTGGTCAACTCTATAGGATATGTGCAGCCCACTTAATCATAATAATTATGAAAAGTGAGGTTAGCCTAAGGGAAAAATGGCTTGAGCTTGGGTTAGCCCATTTGGGCTAGGTTTGACTTGACTTAGGCTAGGGTTGACTTGGGTCAATTTGATCATTTGGGTTGACCCCAATGGGTCCTTGGTGACCCATTGGCCTCCCCTAAGGTCTAGAAAGGGTTATGCAGGGTTACCTTACATTTTGGAGGTCACCTACCCTTAGTAAGGGCACTTTGACCAGATTAGGGGCTTGAGTTGACTTGGGTCAACATGACCATTAGGGTTGACCCCAAGGGGTCCTTGGTGACTCATTGACCTCACTTTAGGTTTAGGAAGCCATGAGTAAGGTTGGTTGGGCACATTAGAGGTCAACTGCCCTTGATTAGGGCACCTTGCCCTATTTAGGCCTACGGTGGTCCTAGGTCAAATTGGCCACTTGGGGTTGACTCCAATGGACCCTTAAGGCTCTAGTGGACCCTCTAATGGGTTAGTGATGTTGTGGTGGGGTCATGGAGTCATGGTGAAGCCCTAAGGTCAAACCCTAGGTTTGGTGATGAGGTTGTGCGATAGGCAGACCAAAGTGATTCTCACCTTGGCCTTCTATCACTTGGCCTTTTTTAGCTCCCTAGGGTTTTGTCATGACCTAGTCATGACCAAAAAGCACTCTTAGGGGTCTAGTTGGAAATGGGATGTTACAAATCCCAATAAACAAAACAAAGATTTCGTCCCCGAAATCAAGGTTAAGCCTACGAGAATTTCTACCGAAGAAAAGAAACTTATAACATCCCATAAGAAGTGAAAGATTACATCTCGACGCCATGTTTGCTAAGTGGTGTTTAAAGGCAGACCTAAATCTATGACCAATTCGCCTAATTGGCAAACCAAGATCCCAATAAACAAAATATTAGCCTCTACTCTTCCTGGAGCAGCCTTACTAGTTTAAAACAAGAAATTAAATTAAACATCTTGAGGGGTTGTGAGGTATACCTGACTGAACAACTCTGGGTATTTTTGTCGCATCAGGTCCTGCGGTTCCCAGGTATGCTCCTCCTAGCCGTGGTTCCTCCACAGGACTTTGACTAACAGAACCTTCTTGTGACGCAAAATCCGTACTCCTCGGTCGTCGATCCGAACCGGCTCTAAGCGCACTGACCGGTCTGAAGCTACCGGCCAATCTGCTGGTCCGGGCGTAGTAGAGCCCTCCTCGGCGAAGAAATATGGAAGACATCGTGTAGAGCTGCCAGATCTGGTGGCAACTCTAGCCTGTAGGCTAGGGGTCCGATCCCCTCCAGGATCCTGTAAGTGCCCATATACCTAGGATGAGCTTCTTCCTCCGACCACGCACCCTTGAAACTCCATGCATGGGCCGGATATTCAAAAACACTCGTCTCCCACCTTAAACTTTAACTAACGGTGTCAGGCATCATAGTACTTAGTGTAACGCCCCGAAACTCAAAGGAGCAAAGGGGGACGTTTTGGGCCAGTTTGGGTTCTGGCAGCAGGCACACGGCCTGGGACACGGGCGTGTCCCAGGGCGTGTCAAGCATGTTCGACACTTAGCCGTGAAGTCGTCGTGTTTTACTCGACGATTCGTCGAGAGTGGGCACACGGCCTGCGACACGGGCGTGTCGCAGGGCGTGTCGACCCGTGTCGACACTTAGCCGTGAAGTCGTCGAGTTATACTCGACGATTCGTCGAGAATGGGCACACGGCCTGCGACACGAGCGTGTCGCAGGGCGTGTCGACCCGTATCGACGATCGTCCCGGGAGTCGTCGAGATTCACTCGACGATCGTCGAGACAAGGAACACGGCCTAGGACACGGGCGTGTCCAAGGCCGTGTCATCAAGTCGTCGATCTTCCCTCGACGAAATGTCCCGTGTACATGGCCTGGGGTCCAGGCGTGTCAATGTGACACTGGCAAGGACACGGGCGTGTCCTAGAACCCGTGCAGTGCTCGGGTTGAAAATGGGGGAAAAATCATGGTGTACACGGCCGGCTACACGGCCGTGTCAGGTGGAACACAGGCGTGTCAGCTCGAACACGGGCGTGTTCGATACCCGTGTGAGGTTCTAGGTGATTCGATTTTGACGGCGAATGCGGCACACGGCCCTGGACACGGGCGTGTGCTAGGCCGTGTTCTGTCCAGATTGGGCATTTCAGCCCCGAATCAAAGCCGTTCGTTTCCTTAGGTTGAGATCCAACGGCTGGGGGGTTGTTCCTGAGAGGATATACCCGTGAGTTGACTTGGAAAACCTCACTTTTCATACCTTATCATTTCTCCAAGTCCTTGGAGAAAGAGGAGAGCCATTGGAGGAAGAAGAACTAGATCCGCCATTGGAGGAGCTTCGGAGCTCCGAATCGCGAGCCGACTCCGGATCCACGGAGGCAACGCAAGTGCGGTGATTTCTATCCGATTACTTTTCGATGGTGCCAAAGAGGAACTCAAGGGTAACGATCCTCATCTTGAGCATGAATAGCTCTCTTTCTTAGCATAGGAAGCCCGCTCTCGCGAGTTTGCGGAGAGTTGGAGGCGTTCCTTCGGGTAGATATGTAAAGTCCCCGTCGTTTAGAGTTCGTATGCGAGAATGGACGTAGGCATGATGTGTGAAGCCTACCCGGACATGTTGGTCTGGATCGGTGATGTTGCATTGCATAAGGCCGGAGAAGACTCCGTGCTATTGGTTGTTTTTCGGGTTTTCTACGCGGTAGATTGCAGCAGGGAGCCTTGGGGACTAACCCAAAGGTGCACCCGGAAAACTGGGCGGATACGAGATCTTGCCAACTTGGTGGCCTGAGAGCCAACTTGAACATAACGTGGTTATGTGACTTGCGGTAGAATGGGACTCGGAGGAAGTTCGACCCGCGCAAATGACTTAAATTGTCATTGCGATGTGAGCACGGGTTAGATGGAAGCGTACCCGCTCTATGTCGTTCGGGCTAGAGAGACCTAAGGTTACGTGGCACTCGCCGTTGGCATAGATGTGAGTCTTCGGCGGTCTATGGCTTTAATTGACGTGACCCAGGCCAGGAAGACGAATTGCTCATAGGTTTGGCCATCTAAGTGGCGGTGGTGAGTCCGGAATGTTAATGGCTTTAATTGACGTGACATCAACCGGTTCACCGAGAATGTGCCCTGAGTGCACGGGGCGTGTGGCCGTGCGAGCCAACGCCTGTGATGAAATGGCTATGGTTATATAAATTGCTCGCTTATGCTAATGAAATGCAGGGAAGGAGCATCGCCGCCCCGAGTTGGGGGCGTGATCGTTATAATTTGGTCAGCATTGCTGACCATTGCTTTGTTTTGCCACCGTGCGGTGGTTTGTTGCTTGCAGGTGCAGCTGGACCAAGCGGTCAATAGCGGGCTAAAGCCCTTTTTGCGAAGCTGGCCCTCGAAGGCCCAAGTAGAAGTGTTTACTGCTTTTGTTCATGTATGACCGGCCTGCGTGCCGTGGTTTGTAAATCATGTAATTTTCAAGTGAAACACTTTGTAAGGCCTTAAGGCCGGTTTTGGGTATTTTTGTATAACATTCCTTTTTGTATTAGTGGACATTCATGCTCCTATGCTGGGTTCTTGTTTACAACTCTTATAAACTGCTTCCGCTAGAATGCTCTGTGTAGGACGTTGAGATTGGTTGGATGGTTTCCATACGTAACCACCCGGTCTGTCTGTGGTATATGGCGTCGGGCCCCGGCCGGACCTACTGCTATATGCTATGCGACGGATAGGGGTGTTACAATTTGGTATCAGACTACTGGTTTTGGTCGGGCTTAAACTGAATTCGTGGACGAATTCTTTTTAAGGGGTGGTGAGCACATTGTGTGCGTCATCGTTATAATGGTAAAAGAACCCATGAATGTCCACTGAGGAATGAAAATACTCGTGTTTGAGGAACCTGCGTGTTCCTATAATTGCTGTTTGCAATGTATTTGGTCGCTTAACGGTGTTTTGTACCACTATAGGTGACCAGAAGTGGTGTTGGGCCGTCAGAATGCCGAGTTTCTGAGGCTAGTAGTGCACCAAATGTTGCTCCTGCAACACCTCTGTCGGCTGAAAATATACGATTGGTGGCTGAAGCGGTGTTGGCCGTGATTAATGCGCAGCCTGGAAGGCAAGCGCAGCAGCCCGCTCCTGTGATGGAGCAAGTACCTCTGCAAGAGGCTGAGCCGAGGAGAGTGGAGCAAGTGGTTGTAGAACCGGTAGTGCCAAGGAGGGCAACTGAGAGGCAGCTAAAGCATGTAATGAGCTTTAACCCTCCGTTATTCTCGGGGTTGGGAACCCCATTTCAGGCTGAAGACTGGCTCTCTAGGGTGAAGAGAGTCATGACAGCGACAGAGACGGAGGAATGGCAAATGACCACCATCGCTACGTTCCTGATGGATGGTGAAGCGAGGATGTGGTGGGAAGGATTGGAGCTGCATCATTTGAGAGGTAGACAACTGATAGACGTTCCGATGAGAGAGTTCTCGGGATTGTTCTTAGCAAGATACCTCCCTTGTACTCAGAGGATTTTGATGGAGAATGAGTTCCTGAAGTTGGTTCAGGGCGAGAGAAGCGTGGATGAATATCTCCACGAGTTTACACGTTTGAGTCGTTATGCTAGCTCCACCATCATGGATGAGGAGCGCAAGACTAATCGCTTCTACGAAGGGTTGAGAGACGAGTTGAGGTTGCTACTCTCGGGGCCGATGACGCAGGGTTTCTTAACCTTGGTCAATACTGCCCGGTCCTTGGAGAAGGACATGAAGAGCGTGCAAGCGAAGAAAAGCTTGGGTGAAAAGAAATCTGAGTTCAGAGTGCCGACTACTTCAAAGTCCGGCTATCGGAGGTCTTTCAAGAAGCATAGGACTTCGGGTCCAGCTCCTTCTGGTGCTTCTGGGGCGACTACGAGTCGGACCCCGGGCGCGTGTTTTACATACGGAAAGACGGGGCACTTTGCCCGTGATTGTTGGAGCGGACGTCCTAAGTCCGAGAGGAGGCCGGGAGCCACTTATGAAGAGAAGGGAAAGGCGGTGGAGTCGACCGCATCCCATTATGCTCCGGCCCAACCAAGGGTCTACAATCTTGGCCAACAGGAGGCCATTAAACAAGCTGATGTGGTGACAGGTACGGTTTAATTTATAGCAAGTTAATTTATTTAAATGCTTGTTATGCACATGTTACCTTACCACTGCTTGTTTAGGATTTGTATTGATTTGTGAAAATCCGGCACGAGCACTCTTCGATACGGGAGCCTCACACTCCTTCTTGTCCGAAGGATTTATATTACGCATCGGGTTCCCTTCTCGATGGCGAAGGATAAGTTGGATGTGTTGTTGCCCAATGGGTGTTCGATGCGAGCGGATAGGATCTGCGATGTTAAGATTCGTATTGGGGAGCAGGAGTTCGAACCTGCGAGCGTCTTTACTTCCGTTAGTGGAGTTCGACGTCATATTTGGCATGGACTGGCTCTCGGAGCAGCAGGCCCATATAGATTGCGGTAGCAAGGAAGTCAAGCTGGGAGCGAGTCGTGAGACGACGTTTACGGGCTTAAAGGGGTCGAGCAAGACGTTGATGTCTGCTCTTCAGGTGGTGAAGGCGGTTCGTGCTGGAGCAGAACTGTTCTTTACACTAATGGAGGTTGCAAAGCCGAAGCCCGCTTTGGATTGTATTTCAGTGGTATCGGAATACCCTGATGTGTTCCCCGCAGATCTTCCTGGAGCCCCGCCTCATCGGGAGATAGATTTTACGATCGAGCTAGTGCCAGGTGCAAAGACTGTGTCACGATCTCCGTATCGGCTAGCGCCTAAGGAAATGGCGGAGCTGAAAGTTCAACAGCAAGAGTTGTTGGAGCAAGGGTATGTGCGCCCGAGTTCTTCGCCTTAGAGCGCACTGGTCCTCTTTGTTAAGAAGAAGGACGGAAGCTTGAGGCTATGTATTGATTATCGGGAGCTAAACAAGCTGACGGAGAAGAACAAGTACCCGATCCCCCGGATTGATGATCTCTTCGATCAGTTAGTCGGGTCGACGGTGTACTCGAAGTTGGATCTCAAGGCTGGGTATTATCAGCTGCGGATAAGGGAGAGTGATATCCCGAAGACAGCGTTTAGTACGAGATACGGGCATTATGAGTTTACGGTCATGCCGTTTGGGCTGACTAATGCGCCGTCAGTATTCATGGATTTGATGAACAGGACGTTCAGGGAGTACTTGGACCATTTTGTGATCGTCTTCATCGACGATATTTTGGTGTACTCGCAAAGTGAGGAAGATCACTTCAAGCATCTTCATTTGGTATTGGAGACGCTAAGGAGAAATCAGTTGTATGCCAAGTTCTCGAAGTGCGAGTTTTGGCTATCCTCAGTGGCGTTCCTCGGGCATATAGTGAGTGGAGAGGGTATTGCGGTGGATCCGGTGAAGATTGTTGCGATACGGGAGTGGCCTGAGCTTGCTACGGTAGCAGAAGTCCGGAGCTTTTTGGGGCTTGCCGGCTATTATAGGCGCTTCGTAGAGAACTTCTCGCGGATAGCGTTACCTCTCACTACTTTGACGAGGAAGGAGCATAAGTTCGTTTGGACGCCGGAGTGAGCGCGAGCTTTTGAGGAATTGAAGTGTCGGTTGACCACGACGCCTGTGCTGAGTTCGCCATGTGGAACCGAAGGCTACGAGATATATAGCGATGCTTCAGGCAGCAGTTTGGGTTGCGTGCTACTGCAGCACGGAAGCGTGATAGCTTATGGCTCGAGACAGCTAAAAGTGCACGAGAGGAATTATCCGGTCCATGACTTGGAGTTGGCGGCCGTGATTTTTGCCTTGAAGCTGTGGAGACACTATTTGTACAGTGTGAAGATTGATATCTACACCGATCACAAGAGCCTAAAGTACCTGATAGATCAGAAGGATCTGAATATGCGGCAGCGTAGATGGATGGAATTCCTGGGGGACTATACATTCAAGATCCACTATGTGCCTGGCAAAGGGAATGCGGTTGCGGACGCGTTGAGTCGCCGAGCCCCAGCTCAAGCCAATTGGCTATCGGTGCATGATGAGCGGTTGGTGCGGGAGTTGGAGGCGTTGGAGATTGTTTGCGTGGATAGACAATCTTGTGTTGAAGCAGTTCTGAATTGGACTGAAGTCCAATATGACCTGGCTGATCGGATTCGGCAGGCTTTGGATATGGATGCTCATATGAAGCAGTTCATGATAGAGGCTCTGGATGAGTCAAATTCCCAATTCGTCGTGGAGGACGGATTGCTTTGGAAAGACGGTCGTCTGTGCGTCCCAAGTGTGGGCAACTTACGGGTGGAGTTGTTGTACGAGGTGCACCATACCAAGTACTCGATTCACCCGGGGAGCACGAAGATGTACCGCGGTGTAAAGAAACTATTTTGGTGGCCGGGTTTGAAAAAGGATGTGGCGCTATACATAGCGAAGTGCCAAACCTGCGCCTTGGTAAAGGCGGAGTGCCAAAAGCCGGGAGGATTTCTTAAGTCCTTGCCTATTCCGGAGTGGAAATTTGACGACATCTCTATGGACTTTGTGCACGGTTTGCTAAGGTCGCAAAAGGGGAACAACACCATTTGGGTGGTTGTTGATCGATTAACGAAGGTGTCGCATTTTATTCCGCATAGGAAGGACGATCCGGTGGAGAAGCTGGCAAAGCTTTATGTGGATAATATAGTACGGCTTCATGGTGTGCCCCGCAGCATCGTGAGTGACCGAGATGGGCGGTTCACGTCCAATGATTGGAGGCTGGTGCAGCAAATGTTGGGAACAAAGCTGAAGTTTAGCACAGCCTTCCACCCACAAACGGATGGGCAGACCGAGAGGGTCAATAGAACCATGGAAGACATGCTTCACATGTGTGTCTTGGATTTCGGAAGGCAATGGGAAGACCACCTCTATTTGGTGGAGTTCGCATACAACAACAACTACCAAGCGAGTATTCAGATGGCGCCCTTCGAGGCCCTATATGGTAGAAGATGTCGCACGCCGTTGTCTTGGTTAGAAACGGGTGAGTCAAAGTTGTATAAGCGATCGGAAGTGGAGGATGCTACTTCTTTGGTGAGAACCATTCGGGAGAGGTTGCTTATTGCTCAGGACCGGCAAGCAAAGTACTATAATGCCAAACACAGGAACGTGGAGTTCACTGTGGGCGATTATGTATACTTAAAGATCAAGCCGTTCAAGGGTGTCTCGCGGGTGCGGCGATTGAAAAAGCTAAGCCCGAGGTACCTTGGACCGTTTGAGGTTCTGGAGCGAGTTGGCGAAGCAGCCTATAGGTTGAAGCTTTCAGTGGAGCTAACTGGTTTACATGATGTATTCCACATTTCGGTGCTTCGGAAGGCGGTGCAAGAGCCTACGCAAGTGATCGCGGTTGATCAAGTGCCGGTGGATAGTGGGCTAACGATAAAGGTCAAGCCCGTGCGGATTGAGGACTCGGAGGTCAAGCGGCTACGCAATAAAGAGATCAGGATGGTCAAGGTCCGGTGGGACAATTGCGGTTGTGAGGAGCTCTCTTGGGAACGAGAGCAGACTATGCTTGACGAGTACCGGAGTTGTTCCGCTCAGGTACAAATTTTGGTTTTGTATGTCTTTCCTTTATGTAATTTCGTGGGCGAAATTCTTTTAAGAGGGGGAGAGTTGTAACGCCACGAAACTCAAAGGAGCAAAGGGGGACGTTTTGGGCCAGTTTGGGTTCTGGCAGCAGGCACATGGCCTGGGACACGGGCGTGTCCCAGGGCGTGTCAAGCATGTGTCGACACTTAGCCGCGAAGTCGTCGTGTTTTACTCGACGATTCGTCGAGAGTGGGCACACGGCCTGCGACACGGGCGTGTCGCAGGGCGTGTCGACCCGTGTCGACACTTAGCCATGAAGTCGTCGAGTTATACTCGACGATTCGTCGAGAATGGGCACACGGCCTGCGACACGGGCGTGTCGCAGGGCGTGTCGACTCGTGTCGACGATCGTCCCGGGGAGTCGTCGAGATTCACTCGACGATAGTCGAGACAAGGAACACGGCCTAGGACACGGGCGTGTCCAAGGCCGTGTCATCAAGTCGTCGATCTTCGCTCGACGAAATGTCCCGTGTACACGGCCTGGGGTCCATGCGTGTCAATGTGACACGGGCAAGTACACGGGCGTGTCCTAGAAACCGTGCAGTGCTCGGGTTGAAAATGGGGGAAAAATCATGGTGTACACGGCCGGCTACACGACCATGTCAGGTGGAACACGGGCGTGTCAGCTCGAACACGGGCGTGTTCGATACCCATGTGAGGTTCCAGGTGATTCGATTTTGACGGCGAATGCGGCACACGGCCCTGGACACGGGCGTGTGCCAGGCCGTGTTCGGTCCAGATTGGGCATTTCAGCCCCGAATCAAAGCCGTTCGTTTCCTTAGGTTGAGATCCAACGGCTGGGGGTTGTTCCTGAGAGGATATACCCGTGAGTTGACTTGGAAAACCTCACTTTTCATACCTTATAATTTCTCCAAGTCCTTGGAGAAAGAGGAGAGCCATTGGAGGAAGAAGAACTAGATCCCGCCATTGGAGGAGCTTCGGAGCTCCGAATCGCGAGCCGACTCCGGATCCACGGAGGCAACGCAAGTGCGGTGATTTCTATCCGATTACTTTTAGATGGCGCCAAAGAGGAACTCAAGGGTAACGATCCTCATCTTGAGCATGAATAGCTCTCTTTCTTAGCATAGGAAGCCCGCTCTCGCGAGTTTGCGGAGAGTTGGAGGCGTTCCTTCGGGTAGATATGTAAAGTCCCCGTCGTTTAGAGTCCGTATGCGAGAACGGATGTAGGCATGATGTGTGAAGCCTACCCGGACATGTTGGTCTGGATCGGTGATGTTGCATTGCATAAGGCCGGAGAAGACTCCGTGCTATTGGTTGTTTTTTGGGTTTTCTACGCGGTAGATTGCAGCAGGGAGCCTTGGGGACTAACCCAAAGGTGCACCCAGAAAACTGGGCGGATACGAGATCTTGCCAACTTGGTGGCCTGAGAGCCAACTTGAACATAACGTGGTTATGTGACTTGCGGTAGAATGGGACTCGGAGGAAGTTTGACCCGCGCAAATGGCTTAAATTGTCGTTGCGATGTGAGCACGGGTTAGATGGAAGCGTACCCGCTCTATGTCGTTCGGGCTAGAGAGACCTAAGGTTACGTGGCACTCGCCGTTGGCATAGATGTGAGTCTTCGTCGGTCTATGGCTTTAATTGACGTGACCCAGGCCAGGAAGACAAATTGCTCATAGGTTTGGCCGTCTAAGTGGCGGTGGTGAGTCCGGAATGTTAATGGCTTTAATTGACGTGACATCGACCGGTTCACCGAGAATGTGCCCTGAGTGCACGGGGCGTGTGGCCGTGCGAGCCAACGCCTGTGATGAAATGGCTATGGTTATATAAATTGCTCGCTTATGCTAATGAAATGCAGGGAAGGAGCATCGCCGCCCCGAGTTGGGGGCGGGATCGTTATAATTTGGTCAGCATTGCTGACCGTTGCCTTGTTTTGCCACCGTGCGGTGGTTTGTTGCTTGCAGGTGCAGCTGGACCAAGCGGTCAATAGCGGGCTAAAGCCCTTTTTGCGAAGCTGGCCCTCGAAGGCCCAAGTAGAAGTGTTTACTGCTTTGTTCATGTATGACCGGCCTGCGTGCCGTGGTTTGTAAATCATGTAATTTTCAAGTGAAACACTTTGTAAGGCCTTAAGGCCGGTTTTGGGTATTTTTGTATAACATTCCTTTTTGGTATTAGTGGACATTCATGCTCCTATGCTGGGTTCTTGTTTACAACTCTTATAAACTGCTTCCGCTAGAATGCTCTGTGTAGGACGTTGAGATTGGTTGGATGGTTTCCATATGTAACCACCCGGTCTGTCTGTGGTATATGGCGTCGGGCCCCGGCCGGACCTACTGCTATATGCCATGCGACGGATAGGGGGTGTTACAATTAGCCTGTCTGCTCTGCGCCTCTAACATCCTGTCTCTGATCAGCCTCACCTGAGCCTCGATGTCCTCGACAAAATCCGATCCCAACGCCTTCGGATCCTCGTCCTGAATCCATGAAAGCGGAGTCCTACATCTCCTTCCGTACAAGGATGGAGAGTTGTGTTGAATGTCGACCGAGAGCCCAGATAAGCCTGAACTGATCTTCTCTCCTTGGACGTACACTATCCATCCTGATTCAACATGATCATCTTGAGCACACCATTATAGTGAACAACTACTCACAAAACTTATGAAACAACTACGGGAGTTTTCTTTCGGGTCAGGGTGACCCTAGATATCTCGGCCAGTCTATCGTTGATGTTCCAATTATAATTATGCCCGGAGTGTGGATGAGGAATCATGTGTATGAAAATCCCTAATTATATCCTCGAACTTCCCCTCTAACCGGGCTGTGACTGTAATAGTTTCCCAAAAGTTCTTGCACTTAACCTTCATCAGGCGATGGACCTCACCGTGCATCACAAAATCCATGACGCCTTTCTTCACTCCAGGGAGATACACGTTCCGAGATACACCAAACTTCTGATGATTAAATTTCTCATTTGTATGGGTAGTCAATGACTATATAAAATCTCAACTTCGCAATCAGATTCTTATCCTTACGAATACGCCCGAGTAGCGCCGAATACGGTTTACATCCATTTCACTATATTTATGACGCAAACGTTTCTAGATGAGATCTAAGGGAAACCCAAGTCAGTAACTAATTTGCCCAATAAACAAAAGACACGCCCCCAATAAACAAAAATAAGCCTCTACATGCCTTGGGCTGAGTATCTTTGATATTACCATGTTATATCCATCCTAGTTGGGTGCACAATCCCTAGGGCATCAATCTTTAACTTGGGGATCCAACCTGAATCTGTTGATATACTCCATACTTTAAACCCTCTGAGTCATATTTACGACAACCTTATCTGGGTCAAAATGTTCCCAATCCCAACTAGGTCTCTTCCGAACTTGAATTCCTATCCGACCTTCAGTGTTTGTCGTGGTGGTGGTCTCTAGGTAATCTTGTTACTGGTATAAGGGCTGAGACTATGTGTCTTTGTAGGGAAGGCGCAACCAACTCGCCCAAAAGCCCGGACTGTTTGAGGACGGCGCTACCACTCCTTTATAGAGCTGGTTACCCTAGGATCCACGGGGCGGCCAGTTAGGCCCCAGGGGACACACCCTTCTGTTTCGACTAGTGCGGGCCGTAGCGCAGCACGCCGTACCTCCCAACACCGGGGGCATTGATGGAACCCAACAATCCCCCCCCAGCAACGACCCCGGGGTTTCGAACCCGTGACCTCCTCTGATACCACTTGTAGGGAAGGCGCAACCAACTCGCCCAAAAGCCCGGACTGTTTGAGGACGGCGCTACCACTCCTTTATAGAGCTGGTTACCCTAGGATCCACGGGGCGGCCAGTTAGGCCCCAGGGGACACACCCTTCTGTTTCGACTAGTGCGGGCCGTAGCGCAGCACGCCGTACCTCCCAACACCGGGGGCATTGATGGAACCCAACACACCTGGATGCCATCGATCCACGAGCATCCCTCATCCTGGAAGAGGGTCCGTTTATCCCCATGAAGACCTCCGACTCTGGGATCCAAGTGCCCATGGGCATTGCTGAGATGTCTGAGATGGAACTATCTCTATTTCACTTGGACGAGAGGATTCGACAAATTATCATGGATGTCTGGTCTGGAGCCTCTCGCTCTAGATTGGAAAAATGTACAACGGCTAAATCTCTGTGGATGATGATCTCAGAGCTGATGGGGGGGTCAGAGAAAGCTGAAATATGCTGCCAATCAGAGGATGAGGCGTATGTGGGGGTCCTCACTTCTGAAGATGAATGCAAGGATCCTTCGGATTGCATCAGAGCTCCAGTATCCTTGTCAGAGACTAAAGAAGATAGTGAGGAAAGCAGCTCCGACGAGGACGAAACATTGGTCACTGATTCTAATGACAATAACTCAGATGAGAAGGTATCATCTTCATCCTGCCCCATATCTTTCGACTTTTCTGAAGACAGAAACTGCTCTCCTCCAGAAAATACTGATTCCCTGAAGAGAGCCCTTCAGGAAAGCAATCTACTTGCTGAGGAGCAAGCTCGAGAGATTGCTCGACTGAAGATCTTGTTGGTTCTCCAATTGGCGTCCAACAAGGTCAAGGACTCTAAGATCTCAGCTCTAGAGAATAGTCTAGATAATGAGAAACGTATAGTATCTAACTTTTCCAAAGTTGATGCTATAAAGAGAAAACAAGAAACCGGGTGGATCTCCCGGATTATCCAGGGATGGAGAAATGGGGAAACGGTGTTCCGACCTCCCACTCCAAGCGGGAAGGCAACTCATCATGCCTTCAGGTATGACCACAAGAATAATCGTGGTCACTACAAGGGTGATTTGTCCCCATGTGGAAACGTCCATAGTGCAAGAGGCGTCATGGCCACCCATGAGGAAATACCTAAGGCTCATTCTGAGCCCTTTGTATTCACGGCCACTGCCACAACAAAGTGTGGATCTGCATGTCCTAGTTCACAGAAAAATTCTCTCCATTCGAAGACACGGGATAGGGAGAATAGAAGTCATGATGTCAGGCGTCATGGAGCCTCAGCAAGGAAGATGCCTGAAAGAATGGCACCACCTTCTTGGCCTCATAACGCTCACATCAAGAATTCGTTCCACCCTTCATCATGCCTCGATGGAAGAGGAATTTGTGCAACAAGAATATGCCCTATCCCTTTGAGACCTAGGACCGTGACTACATCAGTCACTAGATCAGGTCGAAAACGGCGATACAACATTCACTCTTGTTGGTGTTGCGGCAAAGTGGGACACTTTGCCATTGACTGTTGGCACAACCTCTCTGTGCCCACAGCAAGGGCTTATCCACATTATAGGGACAGAGGCAGTCTTCCAGACAGGTTTTCTCAAGGAAGGCAGTTGCGTGCTTATGCTAATAGAAACCTAGGACCCAATATGATTTGGGTTCCTAAGGTAAAGTAATTCTGTCTTGCAGGGTAGTCTAGATCCCCGTAAAGACGATGGGATCTGGACAGTAGGTGGCTCAAGGCTAACGTGGAACAAGCATCTGCAATATCAGATGTGCTACCTGTTTGAGCATACTCACATTGGGCTTCTGAAGTGTTCTACCTGTGGGACTAAGCCAATGACTCTCCAAAATCCCAGATAATTTTGATCAGTTCAAGGACTTGTGTCATGATGGATCCTCATTCAAAATATATATACTTATATATATCATCATATACAGATCCTTCTTTGTATATTAGTGTATGTATGCACGTCTAAGGATTGGTTAACTCGATGCATGCAAACCTTTACACCTCAATAAAGGGTTAACGAAGACATGTCGTTGTAAATCTCGACAACATACAATTGACATTAAGAAGACTTTGCAAAAAACCTCAGTAAAATTCAAATAGATTGACTTTAGAATATACTTGTATTTATCATTCTTTTTATTGACTTGACATCGGAAAATTTCTAAAATATTGCAAGCTTCTCAAATGTGAAAATCCCTAGTCAAGAGACCCCTCAATTTCGAATCAGATAAATAGTCTCAGAAGCCGAATTAATCAAATCTCCTGAATCCCGCCGAAGTTGACAAAGCCGAATAAGTCAAATACCGCAAGACCCTTCGCATTCTTGACCAATTTCGCCGAATTGTTTAAATCCCGCAAAACCCTTCACCTTCCTCACAACTCCCGCGTCATGCTGCAGCAAGTACCCCGACACCCTGGTGACCACAGTGGGAGCTTCGCCGATTCTTCCCGCAAGAACTCTCCCGACAACCCGCAGGAGTTCTTCCGCCGATTCGCAGCAGCTCGTGAGGTCTCCACCTAAGCTCCCGCTAGGGTCTCGCAAAGTTCTCTTCGAAAGGATCCCGACGACTCTCGCCGAAACCCGCAGCCCTCCGACGCTCTCATCAAAGTGAGCGAATCGCTGCTGTGTATCCCACAGGATACTCTTCCTTCCACCGAAGATCTTCCCGAAGCTCATCAACTCTCTTCCGTGTAAGCCCTTAGGTAACCTTCTCCTCACCCGCACTTGGATGCGCTCACTAGTGATGCTTTCTTTTTGAATGTTCACTAATGCTTAGAGTAGGGCTTCTCTCTAGATCTTCAATGGCTCCAAGGACTACTGCAGGCTTGATTTCTGGCTGCGAGCTGGTTCGCACTGGATTCTCTCATGCCTCGGACGAGTTCCGGAATATCATTCTCATGCTGGAAGAGGCCGGGCTAACCTTCATATTGGATCACCCTTGCAAAGTCCTGGATAAAGAGGTGCTGGAGTTCTTCTCTACCGCAAGACTCCGAGATAGAGACTCCATCATCAAGAGCAAGGTGGCTGGGACAACAGTAAAGATGTCTGCCAGTAAGCTAACTCGCTACCTGCAGCTCTCAAGTTCGGAGCAGGAAGATTATCTGGAGGATGAGGACAAAGCTAGAACCCTCTTGTTTTGCGGTCTTCCAAGAGGCACTCGATCAGTAAAGAGAAAAGAGATGAATGAAGAAGGGAAGCTCCTATCTGACGTCATAGGAAAAGTACTCATCTGCAAGCCAGGCTCCCATGATCATATCTCCGGAGATATGTTCAAAATTCTCATAGCTGTGGTCTGCCGAAAGAGGTTCAACTGGGGGGAGTTGATGTTCCAAAAGATCAAGGACACTCTGGGCACTCCAAGCTTCGGCCGCATCATTAGTCTATATCTCAACCAGCTCAACGGAGACAAATTCGACATGAGCAAAGGAGTTCCTCTCCATTACTTGAAAAAGATGGATGCTACTGTGTTTGATCGATGGGAGCGGCGCATCGGGCAGCCTTCTGTGGAAGAGCAAGAGGAAGTATCTCCAGCAGCCTCCCCCGGTGAAATTCCTGATACTGTGACTGCAGGAATCGAGGGGGAGACTCTACCCACTCATGTGGATATAATATCTGAAATCGCCCAGGTGGCCAAGGATGCGGTGGCCGAAATTCATGAAGTAAGTGAACCTGCGTTAGAGGATGAGGAGGTCTTGAACAGAAACACTCAAAGAACTGAAGCTGAAGCACTGGACACTGCTGATCAAGAAGTGGAAGAAGCTGCTGAAATGGATGAATTTTTGGATGAGGACGGAGAGGACGATGAGAATGAGGACCATGAAGTGTTGGAGACTCCGGATCCCGTTGAACCTCCATCTGATAAGTCTGCACCAGTGGAGGGGGAGTTTGATAAACCTCAAGAGGCCGCCAACATTCCTCCGATAGAGACTGTGATGGTATCCAGCTCCACCGATGCGTCTGCTGATGAGCAAGAGCAAGGCCAAGAAGTGCCTCCAGCTATTCCATTACGCGATGACCTAGCCATTCACACTGTACATATAATTCAGGGCATCGTGAATGAGCTTAAAACCTCTTTTGATAAAGCTCAGAAAACAATGCTGCAAGAGATTAAGACTTCTGAAGATCTCATGCTGAAGAATATGGTGGCAATCAACCATAAGCTGGACGTGATGGAGAAGAAATTCGAAGAAAAGTATAACGCGGCCGGCGAAGCTGTCACACTGTTAATGGCCGGCTTGAAAAAGAATACTGATACTCTGGCTGTTGTCAATCAGAACGCACACGTTGTCGCCAACAATATTCAGAAATTTGATGGTAACATGGTCACTTTAAATGCAAATCAGCAGGCCCTAATCACTGAATTCGGCAAGACAACTAAGCATATTGATGACTCCTTGCACTCATATGCCAATTGCATAGCTGACGAAGCCAAAAAGGGGGAGAAGGAGTATATCGCTAAGCTGGCCGAGCTCCAAGAAAGCATGGATGCAAACTTCGCACAATCAAGCAAATACGTCTATGAGAGTTGCTGGTGGATGCTTCAACAGGCACTGGGCATGTTAGGCGTCGTCCTACCTGATCAACCTGCCGGTATTCAGGTTCCTGAGACATCGAAGGCAGCTGAGGAAGTAAATATTCCTGAGGATGTAAGTGCAAGTGCAGCAGAAATTTTCACAGATGAAGCTGATGCTAGGGCTCTCTCCAAAGCTAAATTGAGGAGCATGTTTGACCAAGAGGCCTTAGCAAAAGCCAGGGGAAAGAGAAAAGCTCAGGAAGGGACCTCCAAGGAGACTCCAGCTGAGAAGCGAATCAGAATGAGTGAGGAGGATGTACGAAACGAAAGGTGGAGTCCAGTTTCAAGGAACATCATCTTAGACACCTTCCGGCTGTACGAAAGAGGAGAGATCAATCGAAATGAAGCATATAGCCAGTACGAATGGGAAACGTACAAAGCATTTGAAGCGAAACGCAACATCTTTTTCAGAAACAACAAGGATCCAGACAAAGTTGCTCCTCCTAGGTACTACCCGAAGCCCAAGGAATACATGGAAAGGCAAAGCAAAAAGTACTTGGCTCAAACTCTGAAGGGTGACGTAGCTAAGGACAAATAGTCATTATTTTATAGCCGGTCACTGTATCTTAAGAACGTTTAATGATTATTACTGTCATATGAACAATTCTGAATTATATGTGAATATATTTCTCTTGGTATATATATATATTCTTGAATGTGTGAATGACTCAAGTCCTGTTCTGATTGCATATATTCCCTTGTGTTGCATATTTAATTTTTAAATGCTATAATTATTATTTGATAGGTGTTATTCATCTTAGCTTGTAGGGTTTTGGCTTCATCAAATAGGGGGAGATTGTTGGGTATTGTATCCACGATTACCTAGATTTGAGGAAGCCCCCTGTCAAGCTAAGATGAATTCACAATGTATTTGATGAAACATTTTAAGTTGTACTTGCAGTTTCTCCACGCTAAGTGCACACCAATGTCAGGGTGCAGTAGGTCAATATACACGGGTCTGCACGACGTAATCCCTCGTTGAGCAGATCAGTGTGTTGGCCTATGTGTACTCTCTCTATTGGAGTGCACTTACTTTCAAGTACAGGGCCGTTCATATGCAAGAGAAGACAAGGAGCATGGAGGATCAAGGAGCAGCTCCTGGGTGGAAGACGTAAAATCGTCCAAGGCAAATTCGACGAGAATCACCAAGTGATTCTCGCCGAATCGGCGAGAATCACTAGTGATTCTCGCCGAATCGACGAGAATCATTAGTGATTCTCGCCGACTCCTTCTGGCCACCTCAAAATGGTGCCAAGTAAGATTCGGCGAGAATCACTTGTAATTCCCGCCGAACCAGTGGTCAAGCAGCCCATGTATAAAGTAAAATTCGTTAAGAATCGACAAGTGATTCGACGAGAATCACAAACGATTCTCGACGAATCGTCGAGAATCACTTGGTGATTCTCGCTGATTCGTCGAGAATCGTCTGCGATTCTCGCCGATTTTTACTTGGCGTTTTCTCAGAACGCTGCTGAACCAGATTCTGCTTCTGGATTAGTTTGAACCGGATTCTGGGGATTTCGTTTGTGGGTCCCACAACGGTCAAATGTGCTGTATCTACAGGGTATAAATACATGGGTATTTTGAACAGTAAAAGACACAGAAAAAGACGCCGAGCTTACGGAAACCCTAAGATCGCGAAATCCTTCCGCCGCCTCCGTCGCCGCTCGCGCAAGTTCGTCGCCGCCGCTGATCTATCTTCTTCCCGATCTCCGGCGACAGAAGCTTAGCAAGGCTTGTGTCTCACGCGTCTATCCAGAGATCCTTTGTCTCTCGATTTGTTGATCGGAAAAAGTTCCCATCCGAATCGATCGAGACGACCGATCCTCGTGTGACCGTTGGAAGACCGAGCTTGCTTCGCTACGAAGTTTGGATCTCAAAGTCCTGCAGCTGCCGCTCGTCATCGTAGCCGCCGACCCCGAAGCTAGCCACCGCTCGTGTGCCGCCGCCGGTTCCGGGGAGATCCTCTCCAAGTGAGACCAAGGTCGTAGACTCTTCATCGACCTCGAGAACACGTCATCGAACGAAGAGGAACACCGTAGTCTCCGAAAGAAGATTGTATCTCATATACATTCCATATTTACTTTTGTAAAGGAACATTTGTTCCGTGTTGTAAGGGTTGGGTGCAACCCGTTTTGTGGGAGTGTTGACTCTCACGTGTGGAAGGGCTCCTTCCGTTAGTGAAGGGATTGGATTTAAATCCCGTTGGAGAAGTGACCGAGTCGTCCCTTGTTGGGGAGATAGGTCGAAGGGGGAAAGTGGATGTACCCAAGTCGGGGAACCACTATAAATTTGCTGTGTATTGTAACAACCCCATCCGTTCATATGATATATTCTAGAAGGTCCGGCCGGGGCCCCACAGGATATACCACAAAACAGTCGGTGAAGGTACAGGATGATACCAGAGCAGCGCATCGCACCTATCTCAAGCATTCTAGCGGAAGCCTAAGCTACTTGAACTCCTCATGAATGTCCAAATATAAACTCCACATTTTATATATAGATAGGAATGTCTTACAACATGTATCAAGTATTGGCCTTATGGCCTTACAGGGCTTTCATGCAGTGGCCTAAACAAATTGGCGCGCAGGCCGGCCACAAAAAGAAAACACTCAAAAGAACATTAGCCTTCGAGGGCTAGCAGCAGCAGCAACACCAGCAGGAGCATCAACCTCTATGCGACCCGCTCGGCTCTCCAGCACCTGTGCAAGGACAATCCACCCAACGGTGGCAAACAAAAGCAACGGTCAGCGTTCAGCTGACCAAATTATAACGACCCTACCCCTCCTCTCGGGGCAGCGGTATTTTCCCTGCAGGCATATCATATCACAAGTATGGCAAGCTATATCATCAAAGGTGCTTTCACGCACACAAGTCATCACAACCGTTCGCCGCCCGGCTCAACGGTCCGTGCACTCAGGGCACATTCTTGGTGTTCTGGCAACCTCTTGCCCACCACCGTCTCAGGGTTATCACCCAACGGTAACACTCTTGAGCATTTACTCCATGGCGTGCAGCCGGAGTTAGTCCTCGGACACCGGGATGGCCCGTAGCCCCCCTTTGTGTCATGGCGCGCAGGACGAAGACTCTTGCTATGCGCTCCAACAGACCGCACTTTTGGTCTCACGTCAGACGGACATAGCGCAGGTCGGATCCTCCACCCCCCGTTGCTCAAATCGCCTTGCCTTCTCCGAGTACAGCGTACTCACGGCTATATCAAAGGCGCGGGTCGGTCTCACCAATCCTGTTCCTGGCATTCAAGCCTGGGTATTTCTCTATACCCATTTCCTTACAGCAACAGCGGGTCTTTCCTGGGCACACCAGTACTTCCTGTGACTCCCGTCACAGGTGGACACCGCAAAGTATAAATGTCAGGGGTCTTTCCTGGGCACACCAGTACTTCCCGTGACTCGCTTCACAGGTGGACACCCTATGACATCAAGCAGTACAAAAAGGGCCTTTCCTGGTCCCACCAGTACTACCTGTGCATCATTCACAGGTTGGACCCAAAACCAACACAAGGCTATTTTCCTGGGCTACCACCCCAGTACTTCCTGCTACTCCTTTTCGCAGGCATAACCCGTAGACTCCGTACACTACACGTTTATCACGGAGTCTTCTCCGGTTCGTATGCAACATCACCAATCTAGACCAACCTGTCCAGATGGGCTTCACACAGCATGCCTATTCCGTACTCCATTTCCGGATCTATATGCTAACAAGGGGGATTTCACACATCCACCTAAAGAGTCCCAAAACCAGCCACCTCTTGGTGGGGGAACTCACAAAGATATGCTAAAAGGAAGCCTTCACATGGCTAGGAAGAAAGGTCGTTACCCTTGACGATCGCTTCGGTGCCATGGCTTGAAAGCTTGCTTGCAAGATTCGCAAGAGCGTTTCCTCCGCAACGCTGGCTTCGGATCTCTCGCCGGTAAACCGCAGCACCACCAACCAGCAGCCCCCTTCCCTTCTTCCTCCTCCTTTCTCTCTCTCTTTCTCTCTCTTGAAGAAAGATGAAGGCCAAAGAAAATGAGAAATCATTCTCTGAGTTCGGCCCTTAAGGAAAAGGAAGAAGATCTTTCAGCCCTTGGATCCAGACTGAAGAAATGGACGGCCACGATTCTGCCAAAAACACATAATTTGACCCGACACGGCCTCGAACACGGCCGTGTGCCTGGCCGTGTGCCTCAAGCGGTGGTCAACCGACTTATCCAAACCAGTGACACGCCCACGGAACACGCCCGTGTCATGGGCCGTGTCACCAACACGCCTTCAGACACGCCCGTGTCTGTGGCCGTGTACCTGGGTGAAAAAAAATCCCAATCCATCCCGAGACTTCACACGGCCTGGGACACGCCCGTGTCCCCGGCCGTGTGCCCAGACACGGCACCCAGACACGCCCTGTCGAATTTTCGGCGGGCTGAGTTCGTCGCCTGATTTGACACGCCCTGTGACACGCCCGTGTCACAGGCCGTGTTCAACACTCGACACGCACTTCTCGACACTCGACGATCGTCGAGTAAAAATCGTCGAGCATGCGACACGGCCTTGGACACGCCCGTGTCATGGGCCGTGTGCCTCTCTCGACGAATCGTCGAGACCAAAAAAAAATCGTCGAGACAAAGCCCAATCGTCGACACAACCCGACACGCCCTGCGACACGCCCGTGTCGCAGGCCGTGTCACCTGACACGCCCTGGGACACGCCCGTGTCCCAGGCCGTGTCACCCAAATGTTTCCTGTTTCTGAACTTTGGGCTGTTACAATCCTCCCCTCCTACAAAACAATTTCGTCCTCGAAATTCAGAGACAGGAAAGTAACAAAAGACAGCAAGAAAAATGTAACAAGATAGCATTTTTTATGTTACAACAGTCTCGCTACTAATTACAGAAACAACTCAGGGAACTCTTCTCGCATGGTCTGCTCGCGTTCCCATGTCAACTCTTCACGGCCGCAGTTGTCCCACCGGACTTTCACCATACCGACCGTCTTGTTCCGCAACTGTTTCTCGGCTCGATCTTCGATCCGAATGGGTCTAACTCTCGTTGTTAGCCCATACTCCACCGGCACACGATCATCCGCGATCACTTGAGCTGGATCTTTCACGGCTTTTCGCAGCACCGAGATGTGAAAGACATCATGTAACCCACCCAAGTCCGCCGACAGAGCTAGCCGATAAGCTGCTTCGCCAATTCGCTCAACCACTTCAAAGGGACCCAAATACCTTGGACTCAACTTTTTCATTCGTCGAATCCTGGAGACACCTTTGAATGGCTTGATCTTCAAGTAGACCCAATCGCCAACCGCAAATTCAACGTTCCGGTGCTTGGCGTTGTAGTACTTCGCTTGTCGATCTTGAGCAACTAGCAATCTCTCTCGAATAGTCCGAATGGTTGAGTTTGCTTCATCCACCTCATTTGGTTTAACAATCCGAGCTTCACCCGCTTCTACCCAAGCCAAGGGAGTACGACACTTCCTTCCGTATAGGGCTTCATATGGTGCCATCCCAATACTTGCTTGGTAGCTGTTATTATAAGCAAACTCTACCATATAGAGATGATCTTCCCATCTCTTTCCGAAATCAAGGGCGCACATTCGGAGCATGTCCTCCATTGTTCTGTTGGTACGTTCAGTCTGGCCATCCGTTTGGGGATGAAAGGCCGTACTGAAAGTCAACTTCGTGCCCAACAGTCGGTGAACTAGCCTCCAATCATTTGACGTGAATCGCCCATCTCTATCACTTACGATGCTCCGAGGAACACCGTGAAGCCGCACAATCTGATCAACGTATAACTTTGCCAAATATTCAACTGAATCATCCCGTCTGTTCGGGAGAAAATGTGCTACTTTTGTTAGCCGGTCAACAATTACCCAAATGGAATCATTTCCTCGCTGCGATCTTGGCAATCCATGCACAAAATCCATGGAAATATCATCAAATTTCCACACTGGGATCGGTAGTGACTTCAAATAACCTCCCGGCTTTTGGCATTCCGCCTTCACCATCGCACATGTTTGGCATTTTGCTACATACAGGGCAACATCTTTCTTGAGCCCTGGCCACCAGAAAACTTTCTTCATATCGTTGAACATCTTTGTGCTCCCGGGGTGAATGGAATACTTTGTATAATGTGCTTCATACATCAGTTCTTCCCTCAACTTCCCCACATTTGGGACGCACAAACGGCCATCGTTTCGAACAAGACCGTCATTCCAGGTGAATTTGCCCTCTGGCCCTTCATTCACATAGCGTAAGAGATCTTCATCCAACTCCGTTGCCCGTCGAACTCGGTCTGCAAGGTCACATTGCACCTCGATCCAGTTCAAACATGCAGTGGCAGTGGACTTCTTGCCAACACAATAGATCTCCAATGCCTTTGTAACCAATTTGCTCTAGCCGGAACTCGCCGACTCAACGCATCCGCGACAACATTCCCCTTCCCGGGTGTATAATGAATCTCGAAAGTGTAGTCCCCAAGGAACTCCAACCACCTTCGTTGTCGCATGTTCAGCTCTTTCTGCTCCAACAGATACTTTAGGCTCTTGTGATCCGTATAGATTTCCACCTTCACTCCATAAAGGTAGTGCCGCCACAACTTGAGTGCAAAAATCACCGCCGCTAATTCCAAATCATGGACGGGATAGTTTCGCTCGTGCACCTTCAGCTGGCGTGAGCCATAAGCAATCACTTTTCCGCTCTGCAGAAGAACGCAGCCTAAGCCGCTTCCTGAGGCATCACTATATATTACAAACCCATCGGTGCCACATGGCGAAGACAACACTGGCGCCGTGGTCAACCGAACCTTCAGCTCTTCAAAAGCTCGTGCGCACTCTGGCGTCCAAACGAACTTCTGATCTTTTCGTGTCAGTGTGGTTAGCGGCAAAGCGATCCGCGAGAAGTTTTCCACAAATCTTCTATAATAGCCCGCAAGTCCAAGGAAACTCCTAACTTCGGCCACGGAAGACAGTATTGGCCAATCTTGTATGGCTCTTATCTTCGCTGGATCCACTGCAATGCCCGCTCCACTCACCACATGGCCCAAAAATGCCACTGACGATAGCCAAAACTCGCACTTCGAGAACTTGGCATAAAGCTGATTTTTCCTCAACGTAGTCAACACTAACCGCAAATGAATCTCATGCTCCGCTTTGGACTTCGAGTACACCAGGAGATCATCAATGAACACTATCACAAACAGATCCAGGTACTCACGAAAAATACGGTGCATCAAATCCATAAACACCGAGGGCGCATTACACAATCCAAAGGGCATGACTGTGAACTCATAGTGCCCATAACGCGTTCCAAATGCGGTTTTGGGAATGTCACCTTCCCGAATCCTTAACTGGTAATAACCAGATTTCAGGTCCAACTTCGAATAGACGGTAGAACCAACTAGCTGATCAAATAATTCATCAATCCGGGGGATCGGATATTTATTCTTCTCGGTCAGCTTATTTAGTTCACGGTAGTCGATGCACAATCGCAATCCACCGTCTTTCTTCTTTACAAAAAGCACAGGCGCGCTCCAAGGTGACATACTTGGGCGTATATAACCTTGCTCTAACATTTCTTGGAGTTGAACCTTCAACTCAGCCATCTCTTTTGGCGCGACGCGATATGGCGAGCGGGCCACAGGTTTCGCACCTGGCACTAACTCGATCGTAAAGTCAATCTTCCGCTGGGGTGGTAGCCCAGGGAGATCTGCGGGAAACACATCTGTAAATTCTGCCACAATCGGAACCTCGCACAAAGTGGCCTTAGGCTCAACAGCCTGAATTAGTGCAAAGTAACACTCCGCACCCTTCCGAACAGCTTTGACTATCTGGAGTGCAGACATCAACGTCCCGCCTACTCCTCGCATACCCGCGAACTTGGTCTCCTGTTCGGTATTCTGGCCCAACGTGATTTCTTTGGACTGGCAATCGATCAGAGCATGCTGTTCCGCAAGCCAATCCATCTCAAAAATCACGTCAAATTCCGATATTGGCAGTACAGACGCAGATAAACTAAAATCCCGATTCCCGACTTGGACCGCCACATCGCAAGCTTGATCCGCAAGCATCCAACATCCATTCGGCAACACTACTCTGACGCGATCTGTCTTTGCACGACTGGATATCCCAAGCCGTGTTATAAAGTCACGAGACAGAAAAGAATGCGATGCACCTGTGTCAAACAGTGCTCGCGCCAGCGTGTCCCGAATCATTACAAAACCTATGACAAACATGTCACACACACAAACCACAAACATAGGGGTACTAAGCTAAGCATGCAAACAATAGCATATGCAAAACTAAACTCATACCTGTGACCACGTCACTCTGCTTGATGGCCTCCTGTAGGCCAAGATTGTAGACCCGGGGTTGCGCTTGCGAGGCAGAAGAATCCACCACCGCTTTTCCTTTCTCTGCATAAGATGCTCCCGCCTTCTTTTCACTCTTTGGCGGCATCCGACAATCTCGCGCAATATGCCCCATCCTACCACAATTAAAGCAGGTACGAGTTTCTGGCTTGGAGGTTGCCCCTGATGTTGCTCCTGTTGCAACTGATGAAGGAGCTTGTCCACTAGACTTGGACTTCTTACCCCATCTCTTCTTATAAAACGATTTTCCAGATCGGGGCGCCTTCCACTCCGGTTGCGTCACAGCCAACGCTCTCTTCCCTTGCACCCTCTTCATATCCTTCTCCAGCGCACTTGCAGTGTCTACCAAAGCTTGGAAACCTTGGTTCACAGAACTTGACACAAGGAACCTCAACTCGTCCCTCAGGCCTTCATAGAACCTATTGGTCTTCCTTTGCTCATCAGCAAATATCGAACCCGCATACCGCCCTAAGCGAGTAAACTCATGCAGGTACGCGTCAACACTGCCATCACCTTGAGTTAACCTTTGGAATTCGTTTTCCATGGCTATCCGTTGCGCCATAGGAAGGTGCTTCGCTAGGAACAGTCGAGAGAATTCATCCATGGAAACTTGAGCTAACGGACGACCCGCCAAATGATGTAACTCTATCTCATCCCACCACAATCGAGCTTCTCCTTCAAGCAAGAATGTAGCTAAGGTAACCTTCTGACTTTCCGCCGTGCCAATCGCCGTCATAACTCTCTTGACGCGTGATAACCAATCCTCTGCCTGCGTCGGAGTACCCGCTCCCGAAAATGTAGGCGGATGGAAACTCATGAACCGTGTTAGTTGCTTCTCAGCTGTTCGAGGAGCCACATCCACTACAGGTTCCGGCCTTGCCTCCACCTGTTCTGGCCTAACATCCACTTGTTCCTGCCTAAGTGGCTGGCCTTGGATCATGGTAAATAATGCCTCCGCAACTAACCGTACATGCTCTGCAGACGGTGGAGGTGTAGGCACCTCAGCTGGTGCCCTACTCTCATCAGAATGCTGGGACGCAGACGGCCCAGCTCCACTTCGTGTCACCTAAAAGGGGACAAGACACACATATAAGCGGTCGTACCCAAGCAAACAACACAAAATAAGAACACGCAGGTTCCTCAAACATACAAAATGCATTCCTATCATGGACATTCAGGAGTTCAATCGTAGACTTTGGTTTGCACAAACACGTGCTCGCCACCCCACAAAAGAAGTCGGCCACGACTTCGAGAGGGAAAGACCAAGACAACCGATACCAAAAATGTAACAACCCCATCCGTTCATATGATATATTCTAGAAGGTCCGGCCGGGGCCCCACAGGATATACCACAAAACAGTCGGTGAAGGTACAGGATGATACCAGAGCAGCGCATCGCACCTATCTCAAGCATTCTAGCGGAAGCCTAAGCTACTTGAACTCCTCATGAATGTCCAAATATAAACTCCACATTTTATATATAGATAGGAATGTCTTACAACATGTATCAAGTATTGGCCTTATGGCCTTACAGGGCTTTCATGCAGTGGCCTAAACAAATTGGCGCGCAGGCCGGCCACAAAAAGAAAACACTCAAAAGAACATTAGCCTTCGAGGGCTAGCAGCAGCAGCAACACCAGCAGGAGCATCAACCTCTATGCGACCCGCTCGGCTCTCCAGCACCTGTGCAAGGACAATCCACCCAACGGTGGCAAACAAAAGCAACGGTCAGCGTTCAGCTGACCAAATTATAACGACCCTACCCCTCCTCTCGGGGCAGCGGTATTTTCCCTGCAGGCATATCATATCACAAGTATGGCAAGCTATATCATCAAAGGTGCTTTCACGCACACAAGTCATCACAACCGTTCGCCGCCTGGCCCAACGGTCCGTGCACTCAGGGCACATTCTTGGTGTTCTGGCAACCTCTTGCCCACCACCGTCTCAGGGTTATCACCCAACGGTAACACTCTTAAGCATTTACTCCATGGCGTGCAGCCGGAGTTAGTCCTCGGACACCGGGATGGCCCGTAGCCCCCTTTGTGTCATGGCGCGCAGGCCGAAGACTCTTGCTATGCGCTCCAACAGACCGCACTTTTGGTCTCACGTTAGACGGACATAGCGCAGGTCGGATCCTCCACCCCCCGTTGCTCAAATCGCCTTGCCTTCTCCGAGTACAGCGTACTCACGGCTATATCAAAGGCGCGGGTCGGTCTCACCAATCCTGTTCCTGGCATTCAAGCCTGGGTATTTCTCTATACCCATTTCCTTACAGCAACAGCGGGTCTTTCCTGGGCACACCAGTACTTCCTGTGACTCCCGTCACAGGTGGACACCGCAAAGTATAAATGTCAGGGGTCTTTCCTGGGCACACCAGTACTTCCTGTGACTCCCGTCACAGGTGGACACCCTATGACATCAAGCAGTACAAAAAGGGCCTTTCCTGGTCCCACCAGTACTACCTGTGCATCATTCACAGGTTGGACCCAAAACCAACACAAGGCTATTTTCCTGGGCTACCACCCCAGTACTTCCTGCTACTCCTTTTCGCAGGCATAACCCGTAGACTCCGTACACTACACGTTTATCACGGAGTCTTCTCCGGTTCGTATGCAACATCACCAATCTAGACCAACCTGTCCAGATGGGCTTCACACAGCATGCCTATTCCGTACTCCATTTCCGGATCTATATGCTAACAAGGGGGATTTCACACATCCACCTAAAGAGTCCCAAAACCAGCCACCTCTTGGTGGGGGAACTCACAAAGATATGCTAAAAGGAAGCCTTCACATGGCTAGGAAGAAAGGTCGTTACCCTTGACGATCGCTTCGGTGCCATGGCTTGAAAGCTTGCTTGCAAGATTCGCAAGAGCGTTTCCTCCGCAACGCTGGCTTCGGATCTCTCGCCGGTAAATCGCAGCACCACCAACCAGCAGCCCCCTTCCCTTCTTCCTCCTCCTTTCTCTCTCTCTTTCTCTCTCTTGAAGAAAGATGAAGGCCAAAGAAAATGAGAAATCATTCTCTAAGTTCGGCCCTTAAGGAAAAGGAAGAAGATCTTTCAGCCCTTGGATCCAGACTGAAGAAATGGACGGCCACGATTCTGCCAAAAACACATAATTTGACCCGACACGGCCTCGAACACGGCCGTGTGCCTGGCCGTGTGCCTCAAGCGGTGGTCAACCGACTTATCCAAACCAGTGACACGCCCACGGGACACGCCCGTGTCATGGGCCGTGTCACCAACACGCCTTCAGACACGCCCGTGTCTGTGGCCGTGTACCTGGGTGAAAAAAAATCCCAATCCATCCCGAGACTTCACACGGCCTGGGACACGCCCGTGTCCCCGGCCGTGTGCCCAGACACGACACCCAGACACGCCCTGTCGAATTTTCGGCGGGCTGAGTTCGTCGCCTGATTTGACACGCCCTGTGACACGCCCGTGTCACAGGCCGTGTTCAACACTCGACACGCACTTCTCGACACTCGACGATCGTCGAGTAAAAATCGTCGAGCATGCGACACGGCCTTGGACACGCCTGTGTCATGGGCCGTGTGCCTCTCTCGACGAATCGTCGAGACCAAAAAAAAATCGTCGAGACAAAGCCCAATCGTCGACACAACCCGACACGCCCTGCGACACGCCCGTGTCGCAGGCCGTGTCACCTGACACGCCCTGGGACACGCCCGTGTCCCAGGCCGTGTCACCCAAATGTTTCCTGTTTCTGAACTTTGGGCTGTTACATGTATTCTGTGTGCTGTGCTTGTTGTTTTTATTGTGCAGGTACATCCGTAAATTCCGCAAAAGAACCACACGTCACCTATTCCCCCCCCCATAGGTGCACATAGCTGACACTAGGTGGACTTTCACTTCTCAAGTCGACGAATGCTAATCTCTACTCGATGATTTTTGTGCTCAGAGAATCTGTGTCGACACTTAGGGCTTGTGTCGACACCAGACGATTTATGTCAACACCCAGGATTTCAGTCGACACCAGCTTCTGTCGACACCAGAGGAGTTGTGTCGACACCTAGACCAATCTGTTGACACTAGAGGAGTTGTGTCGACACCAAGATCAATCTGTCGACACCATTTTGTGTCGACACAGCATTTCAGCAGATGCAGAGTATTTCGTCCAACTCCAGAACTTTTCTCAGATCGACGAAGTTTATTCTCAGCTCGATGAATTTGGTTCTCTGCTCTACGAATAATTTTTGTCTGATATTGAAGATTGTCTATTCAACGAATGAAGACTGTTATCTCGAGGAACTCAGGTCAGCTCGACGAACCCAGCTCAGCTCGACGAACTCAGCTTAGCTCGACGAATTCAAGACTCAGCTCGACGAATTCTATTCTTTGGTCGACGATTCCAGACTAGGTCTTCTTCCGTTCCCGTCTCATTCCATGGCGCTGATTCCTGGACAATTAATGGCAGTTCTTCACAGTATACTACTGTTAGGATGCGCAGTTAATTCCGGGTTATTACATGTCATTTTCCCATGGAAACAGTTGGGGAAATAATTAATTGCTGCTTCCTTTCCAGGCCGTCTGTCATTACTGCTCGACATTCAAAAATTCGAATGTTTTTCTATGACAGACAAAGATATACAGACAACAAAAGAGATACAGAAGAGAACAACAGACAACAAGAAGAAAAGATAGACAGTGATTCAGACAACACAAGAAAAAGAATTCATTCTTGGCCCAGAGAAAAATTGATCTAGAAGAAGAAGAAGAAGAACATTACATCAATATCAAGAGTCTTCTTCATCTGCTTTTACTCAGGAGAACTTCAAAACAATACATTCATATCAGTTGCAAGAAGTTCCTGAAGACTTTCTCTGCACCTGGAATTCTAGGTCTTTGAAGACCTATCACCCTGAAGCAGTGCTCCAGTATTCTTCCTGAACCATTCTACATCTCAGGGGGAGCAAAGCTGCTAAACAACATTCCACAAGTCTTCTCATTTGATTTGAGAAAGAGAAGACCTCATCACCCTCTCACTCCACCTCTGTACAGGGTTTTAATTCCCTTCAAAATTATTCTGGTTGCAAGTCTCCCACCAAAAGACTTGAGGGTTTGGTTTTTGGAAACCTGATCAAAACCCCATTGGTGCCAGGACACCTGATCAACCCCTTCCTGCATTGGATTCCTACCAGGGTGGTAGAAGAGTGGACTACCCAGATTTGGGGAACTACTATAAAATTTCTTGTGTCATCTGGTTGCTTTCTTTTCCTTTTGTTTTTTGGCCTTGCTCTGTGAATGTGCTGTGATTAGTCCATTGCTGCTTGTTGGTTTATTTTATTTGCTTCCCTGCACACACATACACTCACCTAAAATACAACAGCAGTTGTAAAAGTTTTAAAATCACCATATACTCTATTCACCCCCCCCCCTCTAGAGTATATCAGATCTAGCTGCACTTTCAATTGGTATCAGAGGGAGCTTGGTTAAACATACCATACCTGATTGGTTGTACAGGCTAATACCTGAACCCAAAGATCCCTTGGTTAGATCACTTTTCTTTTCTATTCTGTTATTGGACTTATCCTTATCACAGAAATGGCCCAAAACAAGGATTATACAAGCATCAGACCTCCGGTGTGCAATCTTAATAAGTTTGCCATCTGGAAGGCATGAATCAGATTATATATGAACTCCATTGATGAGGATATTTTTTCTGTCATTTCAACAGGTGTTCCTCCAGCTCCTACAACTTTTTCCAGCACATCAACTAATCTGAGTGCAGTACCACCTCCAGACAATACTGAAGCCTATAAGAAAGCCAAGATGGCTGATGTAAAGGCTATGAATATTCTGGCCCAAACAATGTCAGATGACATATTTCAGAAGGTGGCTGAGTGCACCTCAGCCAAGGCCATTTGAGACTCTCTCAATCAAATTGTAATGCCCCTAGCCGATCCAACGTGACAGCGTCACGACTCCTCTCTAGGCGACGCTACAGGGCTGCAGCCCAAGCACCCCAACCCCTCTCCATCCACAGGCGGGTTGTTGGTGGCCACAGCCTCCCTTTCATGTGGTAAACTCGATAGTCAAGCCTGCACCACGGGGACTTCCCAGGAGGTCACCCATCCCAGTACTACTCTCGCCCAAGCACGCTTAACTATGGAGTTCCTTCAACTCTCATCACCAATTGAGCCAGCTCAATTGGTGATGAGAGTTGAAGGAACTCCATAGTTAAGCGTGCTTGGGCGAGAGTAGTACTGGGATGGGTGACCTCCTGGGAAGTCCCCGTGGTGCAGGCTTGACTATCGAGTTTACCTCATGAAAGGGAGGCTGTGGCCACCAATAACCCGCCTGTGGATGGAGAGGGGTTGGGGTGCTTGGGCTGCAGCCCGGTAGCATCGCCTAGAGCGGAGCCGTGACGCTGTCACGTTGGATCGGCTAGGGGCGTTACAATAAAAGTGCAGATCAATTGGTGATGAGATGTGAAAGAACTCCATAGTTAAGCATGCTCGGGCTGGAGTAGTACTGGGATGGGTGACCTCCTGGGAAGTCCCCGTAGTGCGGGCTTGACTATCGAGTTTAACTCATCAAAGGGAGGCTGCGGCCACCAACAACCCGCCTGTGGATGGAGATGGGTTGGGGTGCTTGGGCTGCAGCCCGGTAGCGTCTCCTAGAGTGGAGCCGTGACGCTGTCACGTTGGATCGGCTGGGGACGTTACACAAATGGTAGCAGGTTCAGCTGATGAAAGAAAGGATAGGAGATACAGTCTCATTTCTCTCTATGAGAATTTCAAAAAGGATGAGACAGAATCAGTGGCTAAGATGTACAATAGATTAAGTTCAATCATCAGTGAACTCAAGACTCTTGACAAGGACATCACCTTAACTGAGGTGAATGACAAGATATTGATGTGTTTCCCCAGTTCATGGGACTCCAGAATTTGGCCAATCAAAGAAGCCAGAAGCCTCAATGAGATCTCAACAGAATCTCTGCTAGGCAAGCTGAAGTCATACGAGCAGCTTGTCAAATCAAGAGAGGCAGCAGAATAGAAGGCAACTACCCCACTTAGGAAGGAGCACAGCTTGGCCCTCAAAGCTTCTGAAGACAGTGAAACATCTACCTCCAATGAAGAGTTAATGAGCCTTTTTGCCAAAAGATTCTATAAAATGGCAAGAAAGGACTTTAGAAGAAAATCATCCAGGCAGGATGATAAACCCAAATATGACAAGACACCAACTAAGGAGGTTGTGTGTTTTGGATGCAGAAAGCCAGGGCACTATATTTCAGAATGCCCAGAGAATCAGAAAAAGGACAAGGGCAGGGACAAGGATTCCAGAAGAAAACAAAGCAGCAAACCCTCCTCCAACAAGTATAAAAGGAAGGACAAAGGATTTGTTGCTGAGTCCTGGAGTGACACAGAAGAGGAAACATCCTCCTCCTGCTCCAGTGAAGAAGAGGAAGAAGCCAGATCTAAGGAGGTGTGTCTAATGGCAATAGATGCCTCCAGAAGCAACTGTGGATCAGAAGAGGATTCTGAAGATGAAGGTGCCTCAGACTCAGAGGCTGATCAGGTGATTTCTAGTTTTAATTTCAATTCTGATTTGTTTAAAGTAGAGTTTAAAACCATGTGCATGGATCTAATAAACTCAGAGAAAGAGATAAAAATCCTGAGGACTAGACTAGAAAATCTTGAATCTGTCAGCACAGAAAACAGAAAACTAACTGACCAATTGACTCTAGCTAATGAACAGATAATCAAGTTAAAATCTGAATTATGTGAGGCAAAACAACTTGAGCAATCTCTCAATGGGAGAAGCCTCAAGCAGATGGATATCACAAGCACAGTAAATGCCAGATTAAATGGCAGGCTGGGCTTGGGTGCTTCATCAGGTTTACCCCCAATAATAAAGAAGAATATACTTTCCACTCCCATAAAGTTTATCACTGCTAAAGGTAAAGAGAAACTAACTGAAAAATCCAGATCAGAAAACAAGTCAAATCCCCTAGACAATAGCAACAGAAAACAAAAGAAAGCTGTTAAAAACCAAGTTCAGCAGAATTCGTCGAACCTAGATCGACAAAATCCTGCAAGATCGTCGAACCCCGATCGACGAACGCTGAACGCAAACTTCAGAAATAATTATCTGTCCTACTGCGATCGACGAACTGTGTACGGTTCGTCGAGTAGAGGTCGACGAACGTGGGACGCAGAAAATTACCATGTTCATTCTCTGAGTGGAGGTCGACGATCTCATGCCCATTCGTCGAACTCTGGTCGACGAACTTACAATAATTCGTCGATCCCAGAACGACCAAATTTAAATAATTTCTCCTATAGAAATTTTAAAACAGCTAACAAGACATTTAATCCAGTAGCTGATTGGATAATTCCACCTAGGAGATATCACCCTCTAGGGTATAAGTCTCAACATGTATTATCAGTCATTTCTAGTTTTACTTTTCAACCAAACCAAGGACCCAAGGTAACCTGGGTCAAGAACAATTGAGCTTTATTTTTGATGCAGGTACAGGTGAAGAACTGTCCAAAGCTAAGTCAGACATGGTACCTGGACAGTGGCTGCTCCAAGCACATGACTGACAGCAAAGCAAATCTCACCAACTATAAGTCCAAGCTAGGACCAAAGGTGATATTTGGAGACTCAAAGAGTGATCAGTCAGAAGGGTATGGAAGAGTAAGAATTGGAGCAGTAACCTTCAAAAAGATGACATATGTAAGAGGACTTAAACATAACCTTATATCCATAAGTTAATTATGTGATGAAGGTTATCAGGTACATTTCAACTCCACCTCTTGTTCTATTATAAATGATAAAAACCAAACCGTTTTAATTGGACTTAGACAAGGAAACATATATTTAGTAGATTTTATTTCTGCCTCAACTGATATTTGTTTACTCAATATCACTAGTAACCAAAATGAGTTATGGCACAAAAGGATAGGACATGTAAACCTTAAGAACATATCTAGGTTATCTAAAGACAACCTTGTTAGAGGCTTACCTTCTGGTCCCTACAAGAAGGAAAGCCTATGCAGGGCTTGTCAACTAGGTAAGCAAACTAAAACTAGCTTCAAATCCATTAACAAAAGTGATTCACCTAGGATATTGTATCTGCTTCATGTGGACCTTTTTGGACCCATTGCAGTACAAAGCCTAGGAGGGAAGTCTTACACCTTAATTATTGTTGATGATTTCTCCAGATTCAGTTGGGTAGCCTTCCTGAGAGCTAAGTCAGATACATTCAAAGTTCTTACAGATTTTCTCAGGACCATACAGATTGAGTTCTCTACTCATGTTGCATTGATCAGAAGTGATCATGGCACAGAGTTTGAGTCTCTTCTTATGCATGAGTTCTGTGAGAAGGAATGTATCAGGCAGTGCTTCTCAGCTCCTAGAACTCCCCAACAAAATGGGGTTGCTAAAAGGAAAAATAGGACACTCATTGAAGCTGCAGGTACATTGTTAGCAGATGCCTACATGCCTCTATCCTTTTGGGCAGAAGCTGTAAACACAGCTAACTATGTCCTAAACAGATGTCTTATACATAAACTAAAACACAAGACCCCCTATGAATTACTTAAAGAAAAGAAACCTAAAATCACTTACTTTAAAGTTTTTGGTTGCATATGTTACATCCACACTAATAACAAAAGACACATTAGAAAATTTGAGGCTAAGGCTGAAGAAGGGATTTTTCTAGGATATTCCCAAGTAAGCAAGGCCTATATGGTTTTCAATAAATCATCCCTTAAAATTGAAGAATCTGTCCATGTGTCGTTTGATGAAGCTAACATGTCTTATAAGGAGAAAGACATTTCTACTAATAGTCCTTTGCAGGTTTCACCAATGTGTGAGTCTATGGATGGATTAAACCTTACCCAAGAGGTTCCAAATCATCCCACTCCATAGGCTGCTGAAGATAGTGAAGAAGAAATCCAAGAGGAAGTAAATGAACTTCCATCAACAGCCAGTACCATTCCACAAGAGGAATTATTTGCATAAGCTGTTGCTCAACCAACTCCACAAACTGATCTTGTCATACTTAGAGATCACCCCAGATCTCAAGTGATTAGGGACATTTCAGTTGGTGTATAGACAAGACATCAGCTCAATCAATACTTGATGCATGCATGTTTTCTCTCTCAAATTGAACCTCTCACCATCCATGAGGCTGAGCAAGGTCCCCACTGAATTCTTGCAATGCAAGAGGAACTAAATTAGTTTGAGAGATATAGAGTTTGGGATTTGGTTCCAAGACCCCATAACTACCCAATTATTGGAACCAAATGGCTCTATAGGAACAAATTAGATGCTGAAGGTGTAACAGCCCAAAGTTCTGAAACAGGCAAATTTGGGTGACACGGCCTGGGACACGGGCATGTCCCAGGGCGTGTCAGGTGACACGGCCTGCGACACGGGCGTGTCGCAGGGCGTGTCGAGTTGTGTCGACGATTGGGCTTTGTCTCGACGATTTTTTTTTGGTCTCGACGATTCGTCGAGAGGAGGCACACGGCCCAGGACACGGGCGTGTCCAAGGCCGTGTCGTATGCTCGACGATTTTTACTCGACGATCGTCGAGTGTCGAGAAGTGCGTGTCGAGTGTTGAACACGGCCTGTGACACGGGCGTGTCACAGGGCGTGTCAAATCAGGCGACGAACTCAGCCCGCCGAAAGAATTCGACAGGGCGTGTCTTTGTGCCGTGTCTGGGCACACGGCCTGGGACACGGGCGTGTCACAGGCCGTGTGAAGTCTCGGGATGATTTGGGATTTTTTCACCCAGGTACACGGCCACAGACACGGGCGTGTCTGAAGGCGTGTTGGTGACACGGCCCATGACACGGGCGTGTCCCGTGGGCGTGTCACTGGTTTGGATAAGTCGGTTGACCACTGCTTGAGGCACACGGCCAGGCACACGGCCGTGTTCGAGGCCGTGTGGGTCAAAATGTGTGTTTTTGGCAGAATCGTGGCCGTCCATTTCTTCAGTCTGGATCCAAGGGCTGAAAGCTCTTCTTCTTTTTCCTTAAGGGCCGAATTCAGAAAAGAATCCTCACTTTGAATTGGCCTTCATCTTTCTTCAAGAGAGAGAGAAAGAGAGAGAGAAAGGAGGAGGAAGAAGGGAAGGGGGCTGCTGTTGGTGGTGCTGCGGTTTACCGGCGAGAGATCCGAAGCCAGCGTTGCGGAGGAAACGCTCTTGCGAGTCTTGCAAGCAAGCTTTCAAGCCATGGCACCGAAGCGATCGTCAAGGGTAACGACTTTTCTTCCTAGCCATGTGAAGGCTTCTGTTTTGGCATATCTTTTGATTCCCCCACCAAGAGGTGGCTGCTTTTGGGAGTCATTTGGGTGGATGCTTGAAATCCCCTTGGTATTGCATATAGATCCGGAAATGAGTACGGAATAGGCATGCTGTGTGAAGCCCATCTGGACAGGTTGGTCTGGATTGGTGATGTTGCATATGAACCGGAGAAGACTCCGTGATAAACGTGTAGTGTAAGGAGTCTATGGGTTATGCCTGCGAAAAGGAGTAGCAGGAAGTACTGGGGTGGTAGTCCAGGAAAATAGCCTTGTGATGGTTTTGGGTCCAACCTGTGGTTGAGGCACAGGAAGTACTGGTGGGATCAGGAAAGGCCCTTTTTGTGATGCTTGATGTCATAGGGTGTCCACCTGTGAAGCGAGTCACAGGAAGTACTGGTGTGCCCAGGAAAGACTCCTGACATTTGTGCTTATGCGGTGTCCACCTGTGGAGAGAATCACAGGAAGTACTGGTGCGCCCAGGAAAGACCCGTTGTTGCTGTGAGGAAATGGGTATAGTGACATACCCAGGCTTGAATGCCAGGAACAGGATTGGTGAGACCGACCCGCGCCTTTGATATAGCCGTGAATACGCTGTACTCGGAGAAGGCAAGGCGATTTGAGCAACGGGGGGTGGAGGATCCGACCTGCGCTATGTCCGTCCGACGTGAGACCAAAAAGTGCGGTCTGTTGGAGCGCATAGCAAGAGTCTTCGGCCTGCGCGCCATGACACAAAGGGGGGCTACGGGCCATCCCGGTGTCCGAGGACTAACTCCGGCTGCACGCCATGGAGTAAATGCTCAAGAGTGTTACCGTTGGGTGATAACCCTAATACGGTGGTGGGCAAGAGGTTGCCAGAACACCAAGAATGTGCCCTGAGTGCACGGATCGTTGGGCCGGGCGGCGAACGGTTGTGATGGCTTGTGTGCGTTAAAGCACCTTTGATGATATAGCTTGCCATACTTGTGATATGATATGCCTGCAGGGAAAATACCGCTGCCCCGAGAGGAGGGGTAGGGTCGTTATAATTTGGTCAGCTGAACGCTGACCGTTGCTTTTGTTTGCCACCGTTGGTGTGGATTGTCCTTGCACAGGTGCTGGAGAGCCGAGCGGGTCGCATAGAGGTTGATGCTCCTGCTGGTGTTGCTGCTGCTGCTAGCCCTCGAAGGCTAATGTTCTTTTGAGTGTTTTCTTTTTGTGGCCGGCCTGCGCGCCAATTTGTTTAGGCCACTGCATGAAAGCCCTGTAAGGCCATAAGGCCAGTTCTTTGTACATGTTGTAAGACATTCCTATATATATATAAAATGTGGAGTTTTATGTTGGACATTCATGAGGAGTTCAAGTAGCTTAGGCTTCCGCTAGAATGCTTGGGATAGGTGCGATGCGCTGCTCTGGTATCATCCTGTACCTTCACCGACTGTTTTGTGGTATATCCTGTGGGGCCCCGGCCGGACCTTCTAGAATATATCATATGAACGGATGGGGTTGTTACATTTTTGGTATCAGTTGTCTTGGTCTTTCCCTCTCGAAGTCGTGGCCGACTTCTTTTGTGGGGTGGCGAGCACGTGGTTGTGCACACCAAAGTCTACGATTGAACTCCTGAATGTCCATGATAGGAATGCATTTTGTATGTTTGAGGAACCTGCGTGTTCCTATTTTGTGTTGTTTGCTTGGGTACGACCGCTAATGTGTGTGTCTTGTCCACCTTTAGGTGACTCGGAGTGGAGCTGGGCAGTCTGAGCCCCAGCGTTCTGATGAAAGTACGGCACCAGCCGCGGTGCCTACACCTCCACCGTCTGCGGAACATGTCCGTTTATTTGCGGAGGCCTTGTTTACCATGATCCAAGGCCAGCCACTTAGGCAGGAGCAAGCGGCTTGTGGGGCCAGAACAGGTGGCGGCAAGGCCTGAACCTGTCGTGGATGTGGTACCTCGAGCGGCCGAGAAGCAGCTAACGCGGTTTATGAGTTTCCATCCGCCTACGTTCTCGGGAGCGGGAACCCCGACGCAGGCTGAGGATTGGTTATCGCGCGTCAAGCGAGTGATGACGGCGATAGGCACGGCGGAGCATCAGAAAGTTACTTTAGCCACCTTCTTGCTTGAAGGAGAAGCTCGGTTATGGTGGGATGAGATGGAGTTGCATCATTTGGCGGGTCGTCCGTTAACCCAAGTGTCGATGGAAGAATTCTCCCGGCTCTTCCTTGCGAAGCACCTTCCTGTGGCTCAACGGATAGCCATGGAAAATGAATTCCAACGGTTGACTCAAGGTGATGGCAGTGTTGACGCGTACCTGCATGAGTTTACTCGCTTGGGGCGGTATGCGGGTTCGATTTTTGCTGATGAGCAGAGGAAGACTAATCGGTTCTATGAAGGACTGAGGGACGAGTTGAGGTTCCTTGTGTCTAGTTCGGTGAACCAGGGTTTCCAAGCGTTGGTTGACACTGCGACCGCGTTGGAAAAAGATATGAAGAGGGTGCAAGGAAAGAGAGCTTTGACTGTGACGCAACCGGAGTGGAAAGCGCCCCGATCTGGGAAACCATTCTATAAGAAGAAATGGGGTAAGAAGTCCAAGCCGAGTGGACAAACTCCTTCATCAGTTGCAACGGGAGCAACATCAGGGGCAACCTCCAAGCCAGAAACTCGTACCTGCTTCAATTGTGGTAGGATGGGGCACATTGCACGAGATTGTCGGATGCCGCCGAAGAGTGAAAAGAAGGCGGGAGCATCTTATGCGGAGAAAGGAAAGGCGGTGGTGGATTCCTCTGCCTCACAAGCGCAACCCCGGGTCTACAATCTTGGCCTGCAAGAGGCCATCAAGCAGAGTGACGTGGTCACAGGTATGAGTTTAGTTTTGCTTATGCTAATGTTTGTATGCTTAGCTTAGTACCCCTACGTTGTGGTTTGTATGTGTGACATGGTTGTCATAGGTTTTGTGATGATTCGGGACACGCTGGCGCGAGCACTGTTTGATACAGGTGCATCGCATTCTTTTCTGTCTAGTGCATTTCTTACGCGGCTTGGGATACCCAGTCGTGCAAAGGCAGATAGCGTTCAGAGTGGTGTTGCCGAATGGTTGTTGGATGCTTGCGGATCAAGCTTGCGATGTGGCGGTTCAAGTAGGAAGTCGGGATTTTTGTTTAACCGCATTTGTTTTGCCAATTTCGGAATTCGATGTGATTTTTGGGATGTATTGGCTTGCGGAGCAGCATGCTATGATCGATTGCCAGTCCAAAGAAATCACGTTGGGCCAGAATACCGAACAGGAGACCAAGTTCGCGGGTATGCGAGGAGTAGGCGGGACGTTGATGTCTGCACTCCAGGTAGTCAAAGCTGTTCGGAAGGGTGCGGAGTGTTACTTTGCACTAATTCAGGCTGTTGAGCCTAAGGCCACTTTGTGCGAGGTTCCGATTGTGGCAGAATTTGCTGATATGTTTCCCGCAGATCTCCCTGGGCTACCACCCCAGCGGGAGATTGACTTCACAATTGAGTTGGTGCCAGGTGCGAAACCAGTGGCCCGTTCGCCATATCGCGTTGCGCCTAAAGAGATGGCTGAGTTGAAGGTTCAACTACAAGAAATGTTAGAGCAAGGCTATATCCGCCCAAGTATGTCACCTTGGAGCGCGCCTGTGCTTTTTGTAAAGAAGAAAGATGGTGGGTTACGGTTGTGTATAGACTACCGTGAATTGAATAAGCTGACTGAGAAGAATAAGTATCCGATACCTCGGATTGATGAATTATTTGATCAGCTAGTGGGCTCGACCGTCTATTCAAAGTTGGACCTGAAGTCTGGTTATTACCAGTTAAGGATTCGGGAAGGTGACATTCCCAAAACTGCATTTGGAACACGCTATGGGCACTATGAGTTCACAGTCATGCCATTTGGACTGTGCAATGCGCCCTCTGTGTTTATGGATTTGATGCACCGCATATTCCGTGAGTACCTGGATCTGTTTGTGATCGTGTTCATTGATGATATCCTGGTGTACTCAAAGTCGAAAGCTGAACATGAGATTCACTTGCGGTTGGTGTTGAATATATTGAGGCAAAATCAGCTCTATGCCAAGTTCTCGAAGTGTGAGTTTTGGCTATCGTCAGTGGCATTTTTGGGCCATGTGGTGAGTGGAGCGGGCATTGCAGTGGATCCAGCGAAGATAAAAGCCATACAAGAATGGCCAATATTGTCTTCCGTGGCCGAGGTCAGGAGTTTCCTTGGACTTGCGGGCTACTATCGAAGATTTGTGGAGAACTTCTCGCGGATCGCTTTGCCGCTAACCACACTGACGAGAAAAGATCAGAAGTTCGTTTGGACGCCAGAGTGCGCACGAGCTTTTGAAGAGCTGAAGGTTCGGTTGACCACGGCGCCGGTGTTGTCTTCTCCATGTGGCACCGATGGGTTTGTAATATATAGTGATGCCTCAGGAAGCGGCTTAGGCTGCGTTCTTCTGCAGAGCGGAAAAGTGATTGCTTATGGCTCACGCCAGCTGAAGGTGCACGAGCGAAACTATCCCGTCCATGATTTGGAATTAGCGGCGGTGATTTTTGCACTCAAGTTGTGGCGGCACTACCTTTATGGAGTGAAGGTGGAAATCTATACGGATCACAAGAGCCTAAAGTATCTGTTGGAGCAGAAAGAGCTGAACATGCGACAACGAAGGTGGTTGGAAGTTCCTTGGGGACTACACTTTCGAGATTCATTATACACCCGGGAAGGGGAATGTTGTCGTGGATGCGTTGAGTCGGCGAGTTCCGGCTAGAGCAAATTGGTTACAAAGGCATGATGAACGTCTTATCCAGGAGTTGGAAGCATTGGAGATCTATTGTGTTGACAAGGAGTCCACTGCCACTGCATGTTTGAACTGGATCGAGGTGCAATGTGACCTTGCGGATCGAGTTCGACGGGCAATGGAGTTGGATGAAGATCTCTTACGCTATGTGAATGAAGGGCCAGAGGGCAAATTCACCTGGAATGACGGTCTTGTTCGAAACGATGGCCGTTTGTGCGTCCCAAATGTGGGGAAGTTGAGGGAAGAACTGATGTATGAAGCACATTATACAAAGTATTCCATTCACCCCGGGAGCACAAAGATGTTCAATGATATGAAGAAAGTTTTCTGGTGGCCAGGGCTCAAGAAAGATGTTGCCCTGTATGTAGCAAAATGCCAAACATGTGCGATGGTGAAGGCAGAATGCCAAAAGCCGGGCGGTTATTTGAAGTCACTGCCGATCCCATTGTGGAAATTTGATGATATTTCCATGGATTTTGTGCATGGATTGCCAAGATCGCAGCGAGGAAATGATTCCATTTGGGTGATAGTTGACCGGCTAACAAAAGTAGCACATTTTCTCCCAAACAGGCGGGATGATTCGGTTGAAAGTTTGGCAAAGTTATATGTTGATCAAATTGTGCGTCTTCACGGTGTTCCTCGAAGCATCGTAAGTGATCGAGATGGGCGATTCACGTCAAATGATTGGAGACTAGTTCACCGACTGTTGGGCACGAAATTGACCTTCAGCACGGCCTTTCATCCCCAAACGGATGGCCAAACTGAACGTACCAACAGAACAATGGAGGACATGCTCCGAATGTGCGCCCTTGACTTCGGAAAGAGATGGGAAGATCATCTCTATATGGTCGAGTTTGCATATAATAACAGCTACCAGGCAAGTATTGGGATGGCACCATATGAAGCCCTATATGGCAGGAAATGTCGTACTCCCTTGGCTTGGGTAGAAGCGGGTGAAGCCCGGGTTGTTAAACCAAATGAGGTGGATGAAGCAAACTCAACCGTTCGGACTATTCGAGAGAGATTGCTAGTTGCTCAAGATCGACAAGCGAAGTACTACAACGCCAAGCACCGGAACGTTGAATTTGCGGTTGGCGATTGGGTCTACTTGAAGATCAAGCCATTCAAAGGTGTCTCCAGGATTCGACGATTGAAAAAGTTGAGTCCAAGGTATTTGGGTCCCTTTGAAGTGGTTGAGCGAATTGGCGAAGCAGCTTATCGGCTCGCTCTGTCGGCGGACTTGGGTGGGTTACATGATGTCTTTCACATCTCGGTGCTGCGGAAAGCCGTGAAAGATCCAGCTCAAGTGATCACAGATGATCGTGTGCTGGTGGAGTATGGGCTAACAACGAGAGTTAGACCCATTCGGATCGAAGATCGAGCCGAGAAACAGTTGCGGATCAAGACGGTCGGTATGGTGAAAGTCCGGTGGGACAACTGCGGCCGTGAAGAGTTGACGTGGGAACGCGAGCAGACCATGCGAGAAGAGTTCCCAGAGTTGTTTCTGTAATTGGTAGCGAGACTGTTGTAACATAAACATTGAGATATTGTTACATTTTTCTTGCTGTCTTTTTGTTACTTTCCTGTCTCTGAATTTCGAGGACGAAATTGTTTTGTAGGAGGGGAGGATTGTAACAGCCCAAAGTTCTGAAACAGGCAAATTTGGGTGACACGGCCTGGGACACGGGCGTGTCCCAGGGCGTGTCAGGTGACACGGCCTGCGACACGGGCGTGTCGCAGGGCGTGTCGAGTTGTGTCGACGATTGGGCTTTGTCTCGACGATTTTTTTTTTGGTCTCGACGATTCATCGAGAGGAGGCACACGGCCCAGGACACGGGCGTGTCCAAGGCCGTGTCGTATGCTCGACGATTTTTACTCGACGATCGTCGAGTGTCGAGAAGTGCGTGTCGAGTGTTGAACACGGCCTGTGACACGGGCGTGTCACAGGGCGTGTCAAATCAGGCGACGAACTCAGCCCGCCGAAAGAATTCGACAGGGCGTGTCTTTGTGCCGTGTCTGGGCACACGGCCTGGGACACGGGCGTGTCACAGGCCGTGTGAAGTCTCGGGATGATTTGGGATTTTTTCACCCAGGTACACGGCCACAGACACGGGCGTGTCTGAAGGCGTGTTGGTGACACGGCCCATGACACGGGCGTGTCCCGTGGGCGTGTCACTGGTTTGGATAAGTCGGTTGACCACCGCTTGAGGCACACGGCCAGGCACACGGCCGTGTTCGAGGCCGTGTCGGGTCAAAATGTGTGTTTTTGGCAGAATCGTGGCCGTCCATTTCTTCAGTCTGGATCCAAGGGCTGAAAGCTCTTCTTCTTTTTCCTTAAGGGCCGAATTCAGAAAAGAAACCTCACTTTGAATTGGCCTTCATCTTTCTTCAAGAGAGAGAGAAAGAGAGAGAGAAAGGAGGAGGAAGAAGGGAAGGGGGCTGCTGTTGGTGGTGCTGCGGTTTACCGGCGAGAGATCCGAAGCCAGCGTTGCGGAGGAAACGCTCTTGCGAGTCTTGCAAGCAAGCTTTCAAGCCATGGCACCGAAGCGATCGTCAAGGGTAACGACTTTTCTTCCTAGCCATGTGAAGGCTTCTGTTTTGGCATATCTTTTGATTCCCTCACCAAGAGGTGGCTGCTTTTGGGAGTCATTTGGGTGGATGCTTGAAATCCCCTTGGTATTGCATATAGATCCGGAAATGAGTACGGAATAGGCATGCTGTGTGAAGCCCATCTGGACAGGTTGGTCTGGATTGGTGATGTTGCATATGAACCGGAGAAGACTCCGTGATAAACGTGTAGTGTAAGGAGTCTATGGGTTATGCCTGCGAAAAGGAGTAGCAGGAAGTACTGGGGTGGTAGTCCAGGAAAATAGCCTTGTGATGGTTTTGGGTCCAACCTGTGGTTGAGGCACAGGAAGTACTGGTGGGATCAGGAAAGGCCCTTTTTGTGATGCTTGATGTCATAGGGTGTCCACCTGTGAAGCGAGTCACAGGAAGTACTGGTGTGCCCAGGAAAGACTCCTGACATTTGTGCTTATGCGGTGTCCACCTGTGGAGAGAATCACAGGAAGTACTGGTGCGCCCAGGAAAGACCCGTTGTTGCTGTGAGGAAATGGGTATAGTGACATACCCAGGCTTGAATGCCAGGAACAGGATTGGTGAGACCGACCCGCGCCTTTGATATAGCCGTGAGTACGCTGTACTCGGAGAAGGCAAGACGATTTGAGCAACGGGGGTGGAGGATCCGACCTGCGCTATGTCCGTCCGACGTGAGACCAAAAAGTGCGGTCTGTTGGAGCGCATAGCAAGAGTCTTCGGCATGCGCGCCATGACACAAAGGGGGCTACGGGCCATCCCGGTGTCCGAGGACTAACTCCGGCTGCACGCCATGGAGTAAATGCTCAAGAGTGTTACCGTTGGGTGATAACCCTGATACGGTGGTGGGCAAGAGGTTGCCAGAACACCAAGAATGTGCCCTGAGTGCACGGACCGTTGGGCCGGGCGGCGAACGGTTGTGATGGCTTGTGTGCGTGAAAGCACCTTTGATGATATAGCTTGCCATACTTGTGATATGATATGCCTGCAGGGAAAATACCGCTTCCCCGAGAGGAGGGGTAGGGTCGTTATAATTTGGTCAGCTGAACGCTGACCGTTGCTTTTGTTTGCCACCGTTGGGTGGATTGTCCTTGCACAGGTGCTGGAGAGCCGAGCGGGTCGCATAGAGGTTGATGCTCCTGCTGGTGTTGCTGCTGCTGCTAGCCCTCGAAGGCTAATGTTCTTTTGAGTGTTTTCTTTTTGTGGCCGGCCTGCGCGCCAATTTGTTTAGGCCACTGCATGAAAGCCCTGTAAGGCCATAAGGCCAGTTCTTTGTACATGTTGTAAGACATTCCTATATATATATAAAATGTGGAGTTTTATGTTGGACATTCATGAGGAGTTCAAGTAGCTTAGGCTTCCGCTAGAATGCTTGGGATAGGTGCGATGCGCTGCTCTAGTATCATCCTGTACCTTCACCGACTGTTTTGTGGTATATCCTGTGGGGCCCCGGCCGGACCTTCTAGAATATATCATATGAACGGATGGGGTTGTTACAGAAGGGAACATAGTAAGGAACAAGGCTAGACTGGTTGCCCAAGGATATAGGAAAGAAGAAGGAATAGACTATGACCAAACCTTTGCCCCTATTGCAAGGTTGGAGGCCATTAGAATATTCCTAGCCTATGCAGCATATAAAAAGTTCAAGGTATTCCAGATGGATGTTAAGAGTGCCTTTCTGAATGGTGTATTTCAAGAAGAGGTTTATGTAGAACAACCTCCAGGTTTTTTCTCTCTAACTCAACCCTCTTATGTTTACAAGTTGCATAAAACTCTCTATGGTTTAAAGCAAGCTCCAAGAGCTTGGTATGAGACCCTAGCTAGCTTTCTTTTAGAGCATAAGTTTACAAGAGGAACCATAGATAAAACCATTTCCACTAGACATCATAAGGACCAAATCTTATTGGTACAAATATATGTGGATGACATCATTTTTGGGTCTACTGATCCCAAATTGTGCAAGAGGTTTGATGACCTCATGCATTCCAAATTTGAGATGAGTAGCATGGGTGAGCTTTCCTACTTCCTTGGTCTCCAAGTGAAGCAGCTCCCTGATGGTATCTTCCTCTCCCAATCTAAGTATGCTAAAGAGCTTATTAAAAAGTTTGGGATGGGTGATGCCTCAGGAATGAAAACACCTATGGCTACAAATGCTGTTGTGGATTCTGATGCAGCAGGGAAACCTGTAGATCAGAAACATTATAGGGTAATTGTTGGATCCCTATTATACTTAACAGCTAGCAGGCCTGACATAATGTTTGCCACATGCCTTTGTGCTAGATTCAAAGTGAATCCTAAAGAATCTCATCTTATTTTTCTAAAAAAGATTTTGAGATATATAAAGAGTTGTCCTAGTTTAGGACTCTGGTATCCTGCAGAGTCAGAATTTGAGTTAACTGGATACTCAGATGCTGACTATGCTGGATGTAGAGTGGACAGGAAAAGTACCTCTGGAACTTGCCAGTTCCTGGGTATGAGACTTGTCTCCTGATTTTGCAAAAAACAGACATCTGTGTCTACATCAACTGCTGGGCAGAGTATATGGCTGTTGGCAGCTGCTGTTCACAGATGCTATGGATACAAAACCAACTCCTAGATTATGGTATCAACTTAAATAATTCAACCTTATTTTGTGATAATACAAGTGCTATTGCTATAGCTCAGAATCCAGTTCATCATTTTAGGACTAAACATATTGAAATAAGACATCATTTCATTAGAGATAATGTGGACAAAAAGAAAATTAACTTCATCCACATTCCTACTGATCTACAGAGAGCAGATATCTTCACCAAGCCTTTGGATGAGAAAACCCATTTGTTCTTTATAAATCAACTGGGAATGATTGATGGAGAAGAGTTAAATTAATTTTTGTCTGCATTCGACGAATTTTCCAGAGTTCGTCGAACGGAGTTCGACGAATTAGGGAAAGTTCGAGAGATTCTCGTCGAACGGAGATCGACGAATTCTCTGTGTGGAAACAATTTTCGTCGACCGGAGATCGACGAACCTTATTTCAGAAACCATTTCGTCGAACGGAGTTCGACGAATTGTTTTCAATTCTTCTGAATGGGTTCGATGAACTACTCTCCTGTAACTTATTTCGTTGATCTCAGTTCGAAGATCTGTTTCTTTTTCGTGGAACGGAGCTTGTCGATTCATATTCTGAAAATCTTATATCTAGGTTTTCTTCGACCTCCGTCCCGCTCTTTCAATTCCTTTGCTCTTGATCGCCGTTTTCTCTGTAATTTTCTTTGCAGGTCATCAATGGAGATTCCTCCAAGAGCACTTGCAGCGATGAAGTTTGATGCAGCATTCTCAATGGACTTTGAGTCCTTCCAACATTCCGATCCAATTTTTCTATATATCCTTGAATTACTTGAAGAATTGCATCTCAAGAACTTCATGACACGCAACATCAAGCTACACTCAACCGAGATCAGAGAATGGGTGTACACTGCCACAATTTCTGAAGATGGAAATCTGACAGGAAATATTGGAAACATTGCCGTTTCCCTGTCCCCAGCAGTACTCTCTGAAATTTTTGGACTGATCAATGGGTAAGACAACTTGGAAATGGACGCTGAGAAATATGCTGATATGCTGAAAGTTATGGGTTTCACTGGAAACAACCCTAATAAGCTTCTGAAGAAACAACTGTCAGCCGCTTATCAGTTTTTGGCCGACATTGTAGGGAAAATTCTGATGGGCAAGCACTCGGCACACGACTACATCACTCGCCATCAATTCCTGATCATGTGCGCAGTGCTCAACAAGCGCCAGGTCGATTGGGGAATGGTTTTCTTTGACCTTATCAAGAAAAGAACTAGCAAGAAGGAAGTCTGCTACGGCAAAATCCTTGGGATTTTCCTCCAGGAAAAGGCCAGCGAATGTTTGGTCTCCCCGACCACATTCATCAACGCTAGCAAGCACCTCACCTGCGCCTTGTTTGGCCGATGGGAGAGGACAATCCCCAAACCCTCCAAGGGTTCCTCCTCCTCCATCAATGCTTCTGAGAGCACCAGGACCGTCAAGGTCACTCCCCACCCTGACTCTGAAGAGGTCATTCCCCCTACCAAATCTCTTCCCGCTCCTCCTGCACCTCAATTGACTCCACCTCAACATCAATCTCCATAGCATGATCTTACACATATCCCTACACCTCCAGTTTCCCCCACTGCAACACATATTTCCTCACCCCCTCAATCCCCTCTTCCACCACACCTATCCACTATTCCATCCTACACCATACCCACTGAACCACAACCTGTTCTACCTCCCTTATCCCCTCCACATATTCTTCCTTCATCCTCTACTATTCTCTCTCCACCTATGGATTCTTCCACCATTCCCTCCATCATCTCTCTTCTGACTCCTCTTATTAAATCACTCATCACAGAGGCCATTACACCTCTGGTGAATTCCATTGATTCTTTATCTTCCCAAATCACAGCCCTCTCTGCTGCCCCCTCTTCATTCAGGGGCCTGGCTCCAGGTTCTCCTGAACCCAGGCAGGGGGAGATGCTCCATGATGAAGCTGGTGCAGCAGTTGTAGAATTAAATATAGTTGATACAGATACAGATACTGCAGATACAGTTCTTGACACCACAGATACAGTTATTACAGTGCTTGATAATGCAGTTACAGATACAGCAATAGATTTTATTCAATTCATGGACACTGACAGTAGCTTTGATGAGTCCGTAGATTCAATAACAACTGCTGGTGATTTCCTTATAAATCCCATAGTTAATTTATCTGAGATACTTCAGCTCTTTGATCCTGTATATATGAATCTTCCTTCAGTAGAGATTGCTAAGCCATATTTGCCTATTGTCCAGTATACCTCTCCAGCAAATCCAGCAGTTATCAGGCAACATTGTGCATCCTTTGCTGCTCCTGCTGCTGTTCCAGCTCCTGTGTCTATTCCAGACATCTGCCCTGTCCTAGATTTTGTCATGGATGATTCTCCCATGCCTGATCTGGATGAGCTCATTCTGGCAGACATTGAGGAAGAGAACAAGGCAGCAGCTGCAAGTTCTGTCTCTACTGTTGTTGAACCTTCACCCTCTGAACCTTCTATCTCTCCTCAAGAACAACCTCTTATCATTCCTGATGCCACTCTGAGGAAGCTGGATGCTTTGTATGATAATCCTCAGGGTTCAAATTCTGATGATGATGATGTTGAATCGGATGAGGAGGCTGCTAAAAAGAGAAAGAAGTTGCTCTCTAAGAAAAGGAAGGCTCCTCCTCCTGCTCCCAAGCCTAATCCCACTGCAGACACTCCATATTATATTCTGCATAATGTTGCTCCTTACAAAGGGATGCCTGCATGGATGTGGTTATCTAAGAACCAGCAAAAAGAGAGGAAGAGAAGTAGGCGATACTCTCCTCCCCCAGTTCATAGATACAGAAAGGAGCCTCCTCCTCCTCCTCCAGCAGCAGGTGCCTCTGGCTCTAGCTCTCAGAGATCTGCTCCTATTCAAACCTATCAGAGACAAACAGGGAGATCCTCTGGTGGCAGTCAGCCAAGGCCACCATCTTCAGGCAGTCAACACCATCAACAACAACAGCAGCTGCACCAGGAATCTAAGGTACATGAAGCTGAAAGGCCCTATTCCCATCCTGAAGATCCAGAAACAGCCAAAACAGCCAGAATGGCAAGATTCTAAGAAATCATTGGCTTATCTCTAATCAACAAAGCTAAAGCTGAAGGCAAGGACACAATAGGCTTAACTACTATGTCTCAGTACAGGAGAGATGAGCTAAAAAGATTTGGGAAAGCAAACAAGCTACTCAATGTTGATGAGTACATGAATCTTCACCCAGAAGCAGTTGTCCCCAGAGCCACTTCACTGAACATCATAGGGGTAGCTGACATGACTATGACCAAGGCTCAAGCTTCAGATCCCAATAGGGAAATCATTTTCAAGAAGCCAGGAGAAAAAGCACCAGAAGTCAAGCCAAAACAGAAGAAATCAGAGAAGTAATTTTGTGTTTTCTTTTAATTTCTGCTTTTGTTTCAGTCTATATCTATGCATTAAAACAAAGCCAGTATGTATATATATATCTGTTGCATGTGTTGTAAATTCTCTGCCAGATATATCTCTTAATTTTTCTTTGTTTTTCTGTTTGTTCTTTGCTTGGAGTTTCTGTTAGTGACCTCACCCAAATAGGGGGAGATTGTTGGATCCCTAGTTCATTTGGGCTAGGTTCACAGACTTAGGATGTGACCCATCATGTATAGTCTGGGTCAAGTTTGTGCCTTAGAGTCTAGGACAGTCCTCTATCTCAACTTCAGATGGACCAGCCTTCTTCAAGAACATCAGGAACTTCAGATCTATCAGTTTTTCAGACTAAGTGAAATGAGTTCGACGTTCGTCGAACTCAGCTCGACGAAAGAAGTTGTGCGCTCTACGATCGTGAGACAATTCACAGTGCTGAGCTCGACGAACTTTGTTCTTTGCTCGACGAACACCAGGTTCTACTTCAAGCATTCTCAGGACTACTTCAAATTTCTCTAAGCCCAGCTCCATGCTTCGGTCGACGAATTATATTCTGAGCTCGACGAACTTGGACCTCGAGTTCACAACTTCTCAAGTCGACGAATGCTAATCTCTACTCGACGATTTTTGTGCTCAAAGAATCTGTGTCGACACTTAGGGCTTGTGTCGACATCAGACGATTTGTGTCGACACCCAGGATTTCAGTCGACACCAGCTTCTGTCGACACCAGAGGAGTTGTGTCAACACCTAGACCAATCTGTCGATACCAGAGGAGTTGTGTCGACACCAAGATCAATCTGTCGACACCATTTTGTGTCGACACAGCATTTCAGCAGATGCAGAGTATTTCGTCCAAGTACAGAACTTTTCTCAGGTCGACGAAGTTTATTCTCAGCTCGACGAATTTGGTTCTCTGCTCTACGAATAATGTTTGTCTGATATTGAAGATTGTTTATTCAACGAATGAAGACTGTTAGCTCGACGAACTCAGCTCAGCTCGACGAACCCAGCTCAGCTCGACGAACTCAGCTTAGCTCGACGAATTCAAGACTCAGCTCGACGAATTCTGTTCTTCGGTCGACGATTCCAGACTAGGTCTTCTTCCGTTCCCGTCTCATTCCATGGCGCTGATTCCTGACAATTAATGGCAGTTCTTCACAGTATACTACCGTTAGGATGCGCAGTTAATTCCGGGTTATTACATGTCGTTTTCCCATGGAAACAGTTGGGGAAATAATTAATTGCTGCTTCCTTTTCAGGCCGTCTGTCATTACTGCTCGACATTCAAAAATTCGAATGTTTTTCTATAACAGACAGAGATATACAGACAACAGAAGAGATACAGAAGAGAACAATAGACAACAAGAAGAAAAGATAGACAGTGATTCAGACAACACAAGAAAAAGAATTCATTCTTGGCCCAGAGAAAAATTGATCTAGAAGAAGAAGAAGAACATTGCATCAATATCAAGAGTCTTCTTCATCTGCTTTTACTCAGGAGAACTTCAAAACAATACATTAATGTCAGTTGCAAGAAGTTCCTGAAGACTTTCTCTGTACCTGGAATTCTAGGTCTTTGAAGACCTATCACCCTGAAGCAGTGCTCCAGTATTCTTCCTGAACCATTCTACATCTCAGGGGGAGCAAAGCTGCTAAACAACATTCCACAAGTCTTCTCATTTGATTTGAGAAAGAGAAGACCTCGTCACCCTCTCACTCCACCTCTGTACAGGGTTTTAATTCCCTTCAAAATTATTCTGGTTGCAAGTCTCCCACCAAAAGACTTGAGGGTTTGGTTTTTGGGAACCTGATCAAAACCCCATTGGTGTCAGGACACCTGATCAACCCCTTCCTGCAGTGGATTCCTACCAGGGTGGTAGAAGAGTGGACTACCCAGATTTGGGGAACCACTATACAATTTCTTGTGTCGTCTGGTTGCTTTCTTTTCCTTTTGTTTTCTGGCCTTGCTCTGTGAATGTGCTGTGATTAGTCCATTGCTGCTTGTTGGTTTATTTTATTTGCTTCCCTGCACATACATAAACTCACCTAAAATACAACAGCAGTTGTAAAAGTTTTAAAATCACCATATACTCTATTCACCCCCCCCCCCCCTCTAGAGTATATCAGATCTAGCTGCACTTTCAAATTTCAACATTCCGAGTTCTCCAAGATTTTCAAGATCTACCTAATCAAAGAACGTCGGAGTGAAGACTTGTAATCTTTATTACATTGTAATATTCTTTTCATTTGTAGAAGATTTCTCTCTGAGTTGTAGATCCGTTTGTGGATCAAGTGGTAGATCCGTTTGTGGATCGAGTGGTAGATCCTCTTGTGATCGAGTTGTAGGAGAGATTGTTCTTCGAGTGGTAGGAGGTTTGTCTTGAAGTTGTCGTAGTTGCGATTCTGAGGTGTAAGATTTGTTGAAATCTGAGTTTGGTGAAGTATCCAAATCTATCCCTTCGTGGTAGATAGGCAAGGCGGGAAAGTTGACGTACTCAACTCGGGGAACCACTATAAAATATCGGTGTTTGTGTACTTAAGTTTTTAAGTATTTTTATTCTGCAAAAAGACAAAGACATCACCTATTCACCCCCTCTAGGTCATTTAGGTAGATACTAGATACCTTAAATCTCACCAAGAGCAATTGCATTAAATTAGCTACACTACCGTTAACGATAGAACTACCGCTGGGCGGTAACATTCACCGAGCTATTTCTGCTTAGAAATTCTGGGGTGTTATAGTGCGGGTAATGGACATCGTCATGCTGACATCATCATGCTATCGCCTGGCGATAGTGAACTATCGCCTGGCGATAGTGAACTATCGCCAGCGATATCTCCTCCTTTGAAAATATATTTCTTATCTTCAAACAAAAATCATCAGAGTATTTTTCTGTTATATCTATACACCATAAATACCGTATGATCAAATACATTTAGGATTTGTTATTTTCAATCCGAGGAGTGTGGAACCCACACTCTAACAATTTCCTCATTTTGATAATAACAAATCCACTTTGAAAAAAATCAGCTACGACAAATAGTGAAGTTTATAAAATATGATAAATAAGATAAAAATGTGAAAGTGCATAAATGCCCCTACATGGATGCTCCCCCTATAACGTACTCCCTCTAAATATGCTAAACAATAGTTTTCATACTTAATTCTCCCCCCTTTTTGTTATCAAAAGAAGGTGGAGTTAGTATTAGAGAGCATAATGTTTAGAGAGAAATTTGTAGTTAGTTAGAGATGCAAATGCATATAAGAGAATATTAAAAGTTTGGGATATGAATAGTTGTAGTAAGAATTTGAAAAGGAATAAAGATAAGCAAGTATGCTATATTTGGAATGTGTAAGATAATGTTGAAGTATCAAGGAAAAATTGTGAAAACATTGTGAAGAAATGAAATTCAAGTAAACAAACACATTGCAAAAGTCATGCTGAGATATCAAATACAATTACTTAAGATTAGATAGAAATACTAAAATGATTTTGGTCCAACGCTTATGAGAAGAAATTTTATAAGAAATGAGGTGTATATGGTGTGCTTTGGTAAATAATAATAAGTGAATAAAATAAAAGTCAGATTAATTTATGATTTGTATAAACACAACATTGAATATACATCAACAACTTATTATTCATAGAACTCTAATTTTGAGTAAAATGGTCAAATGTGTTTGTAGAAGGTACTTTATGATTCTTTCCAATATGCTCAACCTCACAATGTTCAATAAGATTTATCAGGAGGGTGGGTAGTGCTTGGTGGAGTATCCTTGTCAATTTAATTTGATTATATTTTTCATCATTTTTTGTGATATCATCATTTTTTTTCTTTTTGACAAAGGACTCCAAATTTACTTGTGTTGTAAAAATAGATAACAATTTAAAGGCCATGATATTCGAATAAATAAGTGTATGAATCATTGATGAAGCAAGTGTATTATGTAATCCAAGTGGTTAATGTTTTACAAAAAAACATTCATGAAAAAAGATAATGTAAACACACTTGTATTTTACCAAAAAGTGAGTGCAATTTCATTATCAAATATAAAATATTACTCATACTTAAATTCTTGAAAAAATAATTTTAAACATTTGCTACTCACTAATTCATTGTATAGATAAGATATACAAGGAATGATATAGTCAAAAACAATTTTATATGAAACTTAAAATGAAAATTATACATTGAAAATATTCCATAAATGATAAATCGACAAAATCTTGACTTCAATTTCCTTGACGACACTCGATACATCGTACGAGACGACCGATAGATAGGAGCCAAAGCTCCAGTGAGGAACCAGCTAAGACAAGTGGAGATTGGGAGTTTTGATTTGAAGTCTTATGCAGGTGTTGAACTATTGGATGATATCGCCTGACGATAGTTACTGTCACCGGCGATAGTGAAAAGTTTACATTTCTAAGCTGTATGATTGAAGATAATTTTGTATGTTTAAATATTTTGGGACACTGTGATTTATTTCGATTTATATTATGTTTTATGAATATTGGCTTATGCTAATAAATTAGAAGATAATTGTTTAATTAATAGATTTTTAACTGATATTAGTATTAATTAATTTTTAACAAATTTTTTTTTCAAATTTTTTATATTATAAAATTAATTAATTAAGTTTGAAATATATAAAATTTCTAACTCTAATTTTATCATAGAAAAATGGGAATCAGGAAGTGATTTAGTGAAAATATTTGCTATTTGTAAATCGTTTCCTATAAAACTAATTTTTCAAATGATTTTTTTGATATGGTCTCTAATGAAATAAAGTCGGACAACTATGTGTTTAGATCTAGAATAAAGTACCGGATTTTTGTTAGATCAATTGCACTTTTACTATCACATCTTAATTCTAAACTATATTGTTGTACATCAAAGTCTTCTAAATTTTTTTCATCCAAATGACTTGTGCATAACAACTACCTAGTACAATATACTCGGCCTCAGTGGTGGAGAGGGAAACAGAATCATGTTTCCTACTCGACCAATAGAGAATTGAAGGGTCTAAGAAGTGACTTGTGTCACTAATGCTCGTATGATCTAATAAACAACTAGCATAGTTCAAATCAGAATAACCATGAAAAATAAATGAATAATTATAAGGATAGCATAAACCTAATTTTGATGTATCGATAAAAAATTTAAAAATCCATTTAACTGCTTTTAAATGTTATTATTTTGGATTAGCTTGAAATCTAGCACATAAACAAACGACAAACATATTATCACACAACAAGAAAATAGACTTTTTGTCAATTTGCCCTTGCTAAAAGTCCAAAATCATGACTAAAGAGTTTTTTTCCATGGTCTAGCCACGAAAAAGAAATTGTGGCTAAAGATCGTGTAGAGAAATTTTTTTTGCCTTGGATTGGCCGTGATAAATAGTATTGTCCACGAAAAAATATTATCGTTGCTAATACCTTGACTTTTTATCACGGTTTCAGGAACTGGAAAAAACTTCTCCATAACATTTAAATAGATTATTTGCCATGCTTTTTTGACCGTGGTAAATAATCTGACTAATAACCATGATTTAAAACCTTGGCTAATAGTTATTTCAATATTTAAAAAAAAAAACTATTTGCCACAATTTAAAATCATGACAAATAATAAATTGTCTTTAAAAAACACACTCACATATTACCCATAGCAAGTGCATCAAATAATGTGACAGAACCCTACTTGAATAATCAGAGATGGATCACTAGAAGAGAGTTACAAGTCAGCGCCTGAAACAATGTTTACTTATATACACAAACAAGTCTACAACTCATGACAGTAAAACTCTACACATATTTGACGACAAATTCATTTTATATCTTACAATTATGAAACCACATGAAACAAGTAAAATAAGCCAATAAATCCATTGACGGATGCAACAATCAAGAGGTCTGTGATGTTCCAGTTTTGGATACATGTATTCCTTGCTCCTATATCAAGTACAAGAATATCGTAAAGTCTTAACAAATGAAAAAAAGCAGTAATATAAAATAAAAACCTGATAAAGTATTTAAAAAAGCTTTAGATGACCTGCTCTGGCTCTGTTCTCCAGCCAGTTGTCTCGTCCAGCTCAATTAATTCCCCCAGTATGCATATATAGTAGGTGTTCTGGAGGCTAGTCCTGATCAAATCATTGCAAATGAGCCCGACACCACGTCCGACCGGCCCTAATTTACAATATTTTAATTTTTATTATTTTTGAAAATTTTGCAAATTTGTACTTGTGTATTTATATTTTATTGTAATTGTTATAAGATATATATTATAACTTTTAATTAAAGCATTGGTTCAGAAATACTCCCAGCCGGTCCAGCCCTCAACTAAACAGAGCCGCAGGTTTCTGATAATGGCAGAAGCTCGCGCAATGTTTCCAAAACGTGGCCTTCATGCACATTCTCGCCCCACAATCCAGCCACAACGGTGCCTTCAACGCATCTAACGTTGGTCCCTACAACCTCTGCCATGTCCATGGATGCAACCCCACACACGATCCGCCATGGCCATTCAACCCGCATCTGCCAGACCGCGTGCAGGTTCAATTTTTTTTTCTGATCGAAACCATATAAAGGGAGGTGGCTGCTGTCTATTTTCGGGAGGTGATTGATTAATGAAGAGATATATTTCTTGATGCTGTGAGTTTGTTGTATGTGTTACCTGTGTGGGATTGTTAGGGACGATGAATAGTAATGTTAGAGTAAAGGTTTATGAAGATGAACAAAGAGATTTTTTCAGTTCTGCTAGAGAGTAAATTTCTGTTTTGAGATTTTCTCCAGTGTGAGTCCTGCTGTGATATGCTATTGATGAATTTGTTTTCTGTGCCTGTGAAGCTCGTGAGAGAGAGAGAGAGTAATTAGTGAAATTTAGATGTTATTGTAGTCTTTAGAACTTTGATGTTAGTGAAAAATGAGAAGAGAAATGGACAAGAGATAAATAATCGCAAATTTTATTGCTCCAAAAAAGTAATCATTACATAAGTATGTCCCCTTATTTATAGAAAACAGGAGAGGGAGAGAGTACAATACACGATGTGAGATTAAATATAAGTCAGACGGCTTGTGCGATTTGACATACACAAACCGCACACTTCATAAAATACAATAATACATCATGCGGCCACCAAAGGAGACCTCCATAATCTATGATAGACCGTCATACAAGTCGCCAGGCCGCACCTGCGGGTTGCCACAAGACCGCAGTGCGACTACCCATGAAACTGAAGCTTCTACAATCCTCCTGACTACAAACTGTGGCCTGCCGTATGACCACAGTTGCGGCTACAACTAGACCGTTGCGTCTTCACAGCACCGCTGCGGCTAACACTTAAACCATAGTTGTAACCTCCTTCAGATCATTGTTGCGGCTTCATACATGCTGCTACGGTAAAACCAGGCCGCTGTGTCTAATCAATCAAGGAATAACGGCAGTCTCCAACAAGTCCGCTGGACAACCAACCCAATAACTCATTGTGCCAAACCGCCAGCTAGCTGTTCCAAACTCAACAGCTCCCTGTGCTAAACCAACATAATCCCGACAAGACAGACCGCTGCAGCTAGAATGGCTAACTGCCCGAACTGAGTTCCAACACTCTCCCTCAGGCTGGAGTTTATATGTCAACCATGCCCAGCTTGCTGCAAACTTCTGTGAATGAAGTAACCAGTTTTCTAAAGAAATCCACCAGCTCTTTATCAGGGGTATTGAATGGAGTACATATCTAATTCTTCAGAATCTCTTCTCTAATAAAGTGGAAATCAACCTCGATATGCTTCATTCTCTCTGAAAGTGTTCAGTTGTCTACCTAAATCACCTAGAGGAGGGTGAATAGGTGAGTTTTGCGTCTTTTTGTGGAATAAAAATTTAGAGATCTATGCACACAAAAATCAACCAAGCAATCACAGAAGACAAAAGATTTATAGTGGTTCCCCAACCTTGGGTACATCCACTTTCCCTCACTGATCTAGCAAAGAACTAGACTCGGCTACTCCACTATCTCGGATTGAAAACCAATACTACGTCTCGGAACAAAGTCCATACAATCTCGATCCACAACATGGATCTACACTCGGAAGGTAAAAACTTCCTACAACTCGGGGACAAAAAGCTCCGACACTCTGAGAGAAATCTCCTACAAGAATGAAATGGAGTAAATATGAAATTCAAACAGATTTATTTCACAGATCTGAAAATCTCAGCCAAGGCCTTCCTCTTGATGTTTAAGGCTTTCTCAGAAACTATTGAAGAAGATGGCTCGGCAAGAACTGGATCTAGAATATTTTGACTTCACACGATCAGATGGATGATGATGAATGAAAATCAATCTCGATCTGGAAGTCTTCTTGATATGAATCTCTGAATCGAAAACAATAGCTGATTATGTGCGATGAAGATCGGCAGCGACGGCTTCTGTTTTTAGACAAAGAGAATGATATTTAGAAAAATACTTAGAATAAAACTTGACAGCACTTCTTACGGTTAGTAGGTTTGACAAGACCTTATATAAGATCTCCCTAACGCTTATAATTAGCCTTAATGACGTACATGTGGACCAATCACGTCAAGGCTATTTGAAATTTCCGTCAAATCTTAACTTAGCAAATTTCCTAAAAAGAATGAGTGAAATAATCGAGAGAGCAATTACCTAGTCTAGTACTATTCTGGTTACTTGAGAGAATAGAGGAAGATATCTCGAGTAAATAACTCATAGAAATTCCATAAATGATGAGCAACTACTCGAGTACACAAAAACTTACACGAGTGCTAATATAGTTACTCGAGATGTGGAGTTGAACTACTCGAGTACAAGAAGTACTACTCGAGAGAGTAAAAATTAAATTCATGAGAGGTAGAAAGTATACTCGAGTCAAAGACTTAGAATAATATCTGGGAGAAGAAACTGGGTTACTCGAGTCGTGAAACTGGACTATTCGAGAGGAGATAAACTACTCGAGTACATGGATATTACTACTTAAGTAATGAACTTAGAAAAATTTTGGGGGATTAATAATCTTATCACTCGAGTATTTTATCTGGATTACTCGAATAGTAGATAGATTACTCGAGTACATAAACTTGACTACTCGAGTGAAGTAAAATTACACGAAATCCTGTCTTCTGTAACTCAAGACAAAAGACTAATCTACTCGAGTACTTATATGACTACTCACGTAAATGACTTAGAAAATTTTCTGGAGAGGAAATTCTGTTAACTCGAGAATAAGAGATGATCTACTCGAGTACATGAACGTAGCTACTCGAGAGCTAATTCTCTTACTCAAGTACATATATATTTACTCGAGTATTGACTAAGTGTTTCACTAGAGTATATAAGTAACTACTCGAGTAAAATACTTAGCAAAAATTTCTTCAACAGAATTTTCTCTTCTTTAAAGAATTCAGCAACAAGTCTTTCTCCAATCAGTCTTAGTGCTTGAAAATGAAGTGTATCCCAATAGAGAAGTTACACATGAGTCAACACCATGGATAAAACAATGAGGGATTATATTGTATGGTCCTGTGTTTGGTGACCCATTGTAGACTGACATTGGTCTACACTTGGCAATAAAGTCCTGCAAACACATAACTCAAACAAAACATCAAATACAACTTAATTTATCTTAGTACAAAGGCGACTTCACAAAATATTGGTTAATGTGGATATAATACACAACAATCTCCCCCTATTTATAGAAGTCAGAACCCTTTGCACTAAGGTGAATTATATAAACATAAAAAGAGCTAGATATGCAGTAGAGAAAGCAGTGTAAGCAAGCATAAGAATATAATCAAAGGATATATGATTAAAATTAGATATTTTATAAACATGACTGTCCAAAACATCATTTATGCATGAATCATTTCCACACTCATGATTCTCTTTGCTTAGAGTTAGTGGTGATGCTTGTCTTTCTTCTCTTGCTATCTTCTTTGGTACCTGTAGGGCTTGGGATAGTACTTTTGAGGCTTTAGAGGAGCAGTAGGGTTGTTCCTTTCAAATTCTCTGTCATAAAGCCTTCTCTTTGTCATTGACTTTTCATACAATTATCATTCCTGGGAGCTGTAATGATTATTCATGTTTTCATTGAATTCCATGACAAGCTTGAGAGTATCTAAAATGAGATACTTTAAAATTGGAGACCAGATCTCTGCAAACTCTGGAGCTTTTATCTTTTCTGTATCTGGAACTGGGATTGACCTGCTAGCTGAGGTACTATCACCATACTTTCTCTTCTTCTTTGAAGTGTTGATCTCAGGAGGAGCTTGGAAGAATATATCTGTCGGGTCTGCCTCCCAAACTTGAGCATATGAATCTGGAGGAGGACCTTCACAACCTTCGGGTCTAGGAGGGAAGGTAGTCTGAGGAGCTTGATCTGGAGAATCAGTAGCTAAGGGATTCAAATGGTGAGGAATGATGTTTGGATCAGCTGGGTATTCTGGAAGAATTTGATTGTACATCCAGACTACTGTGTCCTAGGTATGGAACTTCACACTCTGAATCTGTCCTAGCACATCATCATGAATTTCTTTCATCCTAGCTTCCCATTGAGTTTGCTTGAGTGCATCTGATTTCTCAAGATATTCTTTGACCAAACTCTCCCCCTTTCTGACTTCTACAGTCAGTTTATTGATGGCATCATCTTTGAAAGTCCCAACCTCTTCAAAAATCTTCATCTTGGTTGCTTCAGCTCGCTTATCTAATTCAATCTGATTATTTGCATGAGTCACACCATGCTCCATAACCTGACCAACATTAGTGATAGTGTGATCTATAGCTTTTCCACCAATCTATAAGAGATGTCTGAGCTGATCTATGTTGTGCTGGAGCTCAACAAATCCTCTGCTCATCTCTTTCTCTAGAGCAGTTACTTTCTCAGTTACAGCCTTCAAAGAATCATCAAAATTCTTCCTTTGTTCTTATAGGAGATATACAAACTGACTCATCAAATCATTGGCATCAGGAGGAGGAGCAGCAGAGGTAGAAGGAACTGGAGGAGGAGGAGCAAACCATGGAATAATCTCTTCAACAGTGATTGAGCTCTAAGCTCTAGTGGTATGGATCAGGGCATCCTCTTCATCAGTGACCATGGGGATAGAGAAGTCCAGGTTTCTTAATGGAGCTTCAGCTTGTTCAGGAGATTGGTCTGGCTCATCAGAAAGTAAAATGGTCTCAACCTGCTCTTTGTCAGCAGCAGGAGAGTGGATGGGAGAAGATTGAGTATGTGGTGGATATGGTACAGAAGTGGATTGCTTGGGAACTTCAGTGGTTTGTTCTTTTAGAAGAGGGGGAAGGGGTTCATCAGCAGTCAGTTCTTCAATCATTTCATTAATTATTGCTTCAGTTGATAGAAGGGCTTCTTGGAGTTGGGCTTCTGATGGAATTTCTTCAGGTGTGGATGGTGGAGGAGAGGAAACAGCTGGAGGAGTAGGAATCCTAACTGAAACAAAAGGAGCAGGCTACCCCTAAACAGTTGCACTAGATGAGCTGGCAATCTGCAATGGAGAGGGAGATGGGGTCCTGTCCTCTATAGCTGGAAGGTCTTGAGCTTTGGCAACTTGAACTGGGTTCAATAGCTTCAAGTCCCATCTTTGAATGGATGAGATGGAGACTTTCTTCATATGATGGAGGACTGTTCCTTTAGAGAAGTTGAACACCTCGGGATTAATCTCATCGAGGAGAAGAGAGATAATCCTGGCATAACTGGGAGCCTTAATGTTGGCCTTGATTTTATCCAGAATCATCAAACCAAATTGAAATTTCTTCCTGCAAACGATTGCTGTCATGATGTCAAACATATTGGTAGAAGTGTCTCTGATTGAACTTGTTTTGCAAAGGAGTATCTTCCCAATGATGTCCACCAAGAGCTTTCCTTCTGGATTCATTTCAGAGCGGCGGATGATCTGTACTTCAGGTGAGAGGCCACAAACCATACAAACCCTATCAAAATCTTCTGGACCTAAATGATCTTCTTCATCAATAATAGGTATTCAAAGAAGTGTAGAAACAGAGGTCTTGTTTAGTTTGATTTTGATTCCTTTAACCTTGGACTTGAGAACTATCCCATTTCTCCTGACTTTGACGTTCTTGAAAAATTCTTCAACTTCTGGAAAAAGGATCTTACATGGTTGCAGAAGAACGAAAGTGAGGCCGGCAGTGTCGAGTAGAATCATAAGATTTCGAAAGTCATCTGAAATGTCGGCAATTCCTGCGGCAATAAGTTTGGAACCGATTCCAATCTTAGAAGAGGGCGTCATCATCCAGAGATTTGGGAAAAAGCTTCTATTGGGAAGAAAATGGTGTGGGCTCAGCAACGTTTGGCAGAAGATGAAGCGTCTCGGCTTACTTGAGAGAGAGAGTTTGATTCGTGTAGAAAATGAATTTCGGACTTTTCGATTTATATAACCCAAATTTATGTCTAATTAAGAAATAAACAAAGCAAACATACCTTGGAATTGACGGCATAAGCCTCAGGTTGCGAATAACGAAATTTGAATCAAGGTAGAAAATATGACTTCCTGATACTCGAGAGAGACGACAGTACTCGAGTGAAGATAGAGAAGTAGTTGAGTGAGAAACTGGAAGTACTCGAGTGAAGTCTTGGAAGTACTTGAGTAGAGATATTGACATACTGGAGTGAAGCTTTAGTACTCGAGTAGGTCTTTCTACTACTCGAGTAGGTTACTCGAGTAGTTGAAGAAGTACTCGAGTAGGTCAAGTAGGTACTCGAGTAGGTCACTACTTACTCGAGTAGGTTACTTCTTACTCGAGTTAAAAAGTTAAAAATTTGAAAAATTCTACCTAGAGAGATATACTCTGACTCAGCTGTTGAGATTGCAACACAGTTCTACTTCTTGCTACTCCAGGAGATAAGCCTTATTCCAAGGAATTGACAAGTCTCGGAAGTGCTTTTCCTATCGTCCTTGCTACCTGCAAAATCTGCATCTAAAAAACCAATTAGCTCGCTATCATTACTTCTTGGGTACCATAAGCCAAGATTCAGTGTACCTTTAAGGTATCTCAAAATCCACTTTGCAGCAGCGTATTAAGATTCCTTAGAGTTCACTTGAAATCTAGCGCATAGATATGTTGAGAACATTATATCCGGTCTACTAGCAGTAAGGTATAGCAAGGATCCAATTATGCTTCTATACTTGGTTTCATCAAAAGGTTTCCATTTCTCATCCTAGTCCAGAGACACAGTTGAACCCATTGAAGTCCTCATAGAGGTTGTGTTCTCCATTCCGAATTTCTTAATTAGCTCTTTTGTGAACTTAGTCTGCGAGATGAAAATTCCATCTTCAGATTGTTTCACCTGAAGCCCTAAGAAATACTTCAGCTCGCTCATACTGCTCATTTCAAACTTTCCTTGCATAAGTTTAAAAAACTTCTTGCAGAGGTTGTCTTCAGTAGAGCCAAAAATAATGTTGTCGACATAGATTTGCACTAGCAAAATCTTGTCTTTTATTTCCCTAAGAAATAATGTCTTATCTATTTTCCCCTTGTGAACTTGTTCTCAAGAAGAAAGCTACACAGTGTCTCATACCAAGCTTGAGGAGCATGTTTCAGACCAGATAAAGCTTTATGCAATAAGTAAACATGATCAGGAAAGTTAGAATCAACAAAACCTGGAGGTTGTTTCACATATACCTCTTTCTTTATGTCACCATTAAGGAAGGCAGACTTCACGTCCATTTGATAGACGGTGAAGTCCTTAAGTACAGCATATGCTAGGAATAACCTGATGGCGTCCAGCCTTGCCACTGGAGCGTACGTTTGGTCGAAGTCGATTCCTTCTTCTTGATGATATCCTTTAGCGATGAGTCTGGCTTTGTTCTTGATGATCGTTCCATCCTCGTCCATCTTATTCCTGTAGAACCATTTTGTCCCGATGACGTTCTTACCTTTGGGTTTTGGAACAAGTTTCCATACTTGGCAACGCTTGAACTGATTTAGTTCTTCTTCCATCGCCATAATCCAAGATGCATCTGAGTTTGCTTTCTCAAACTTCTTTGGTTCAACCTGTGAGAGAAAACTTAAATATAAATTTTCATTAGTTGTACCTCGACGAGTTCTGACACCATCCCGGGGATCACCTATGATTTGGTCCCTGGGGTGATCCTTCAGATGTCTGAGCTCTAGGGTCCTTATATCTGGATTTTCTTCAATCACCGGAGTGACTTCATCAACTTGGACGATTTCTTCATCTTGATCATCAACCTCTCCAATAGGGGTTGGAGTGGTGACCTTGATGAACTTTTCACCTTTATCTTCAAGTGGTTCATCCAAGCTAATTTCTTTCAACTTTGTACCTACATCTTCAATGAGCACACAAGAAGAGTTGCTTTGCAGCAAGCTCCTCTCATCAAATACAACATGTATTGATTATTCTACAACCAGAGTTTTTCTATTGAATATCCTGTATGCCTTACTATGGATATTATATCTTACAAAAATACCTTCAAAGCTCTTTTTGCTAAACTTGATAGTATGATATTTGCCATTATTAAGCACGAGGCACTTACAACCAAAAATTCTAAAATATGAGACAGTCGGTTTCCTGCCCTTTAGAAGTTCGTAAGGTGTCTTATCGTGGTTTTTGTTTATGAGTGCTCGATTATGCACGTGACATGCAGTGTTGGCGTCTTCAGTCCAGAAGTATTCTGGAAGTGAGGCATCATTCAACATGGTCTTGCATGCCTCTATTAGTGTTCTATTCATTTTCTCAGCCATTCCATTCTGTTGTGGAGTACGAGGAGAGGAAAACTCATGAAAGATACCCAAGCTTTCACAGAATTCTGTCATGGCCCCAGACTTGAACTTTGTTCCATTTTCACTTCTGATTTTGACTACGGAACAGTTGTATTCATTCTGGACTTGCCTGACAAAATTAGTACAGATGTCGAAGGTATCTGACTTGTGTTTTAGAAAGAACACCAACGCAAAGTGCGAGTAATCATCAACAATTACCAACGTATAATCCTTACCTCCCAAGCTTCTAACATGTAGTGGACCGAACAAGTCCATATGCAGTAGATGTAAACATCTATTGGAATCTTTGCCAATAACGCTTTTAAAGGTAGCCCTTATTTGCTTGCCTTTTACACATGCATGACAAGGTCTATATTTGACGTACTGGACATTTGGGGCATCACGTACTAAATTGAGTGAAAATAATTTATTAATGGTTTTGAAATTAATATGTGCTAATCTCTTATGCCAGTGGTCACCAAGAGACGCACTATCTTTATCCATAAAACACACTGGTGTAGAAGAGTCTATACAAATGAAATTTAAACAAAATATATTTCTGTTTCGAGTGCCGGATAAAATATTTTTCATATTGTCAATGGATTTTATCAAACACTTATCAGCATGAAATTCAACTATGTATCCTTTATCGCAAAGTTGACTTATGCTAATGAGATTGTGTTCCAATCCTTCAACATAAGTCACGTCTGAGCATGATACTTTACCATTCGAGATCATACAATAGCCTTTCGTAATTCCTCTATCTGAACCTCCAAAGATGACGTTTGGCCCGTTCACGGCTGGAGAATAGTTCTGAAGTAGGCTTCTTGTCACGGTCATGTGCCGAGAGCATTTACTGTCCAAATACCAGATAGGCGTTTTGGTGGCCTCTAGACGTACCTGCAATTATAAATCAGTTTGCCTTAGGAAACCAAACACGTTTGGTTCCTTGGTCTCGTTTTAGAACACTCCCCCTACGAGTATTAGCATTATGAGCTGTCTTTCTCATATTGCTAACATGAGGAGTTGCAAAATTACTGGGATTAAACCAGCAGTCAATGGCAAAATGACCAATCTTGCCACAACACCAACAGTCGAACCTATTGTATCTTTACCTTAGATTCTCCTGCTTGACCTTTTGAGATGGTGGTCTTGCAGGGGCAGCATTTTTGGAGGAAGAAGCTTCATGGTGATGGCAGTCACATGATTTCTTCTCCTTCAATGACTTTTCCACAACGGGATTTACCTTTGGTGCTTTTTTGAAGTTATGACCATGATTGAAAGGGTCATAGCTCTAAAGAATGACTTCTTTATAAGGTTCCTTAAAGACACTCTCTCCAAAGTTTCTGGGGCGAGCCCATCCTTGGTAGCGGGACTTGGGCTCTACATAGGTAGGCCTAGTCAACTGACCATAGGACGAGTCATGATCAAACTCGTTTGTAGGAAAGATGACCTTCTTGAAAGAAGTCTGATCTTGAGGGGCTTTGCAGTTTTCTTTGGCCGAAGCCTTCTTGGCGGCCTTATTATTTCTTTGACCCTTATTCCTCCTAGAAGATTTACTAGGAGCTTCTACATGGCCTAGTCCAGCACTCTTGGCCTTAGCTGAGAATTCAGTAACGAATGGAAGAACGGTCTTAGGCTTCGAGAAACTTTCAACAAGTTTCTTTTCAGCAGCTAGTTGTTCTTCCAACTCTTTGATGATTTTCTCTTTTAAGTCAAGGTGCTCAAGAGCCTTGTTGTATTCTTCAATGTCAGCATTGAAGTTTTCTCTGAGCGAGTCGGTCTTAGCGACTTCCTCTATTAGAGTGCTCTCTTTAGCTTTCAGAGACTTTATCTCTTTAGCTTGAATTTTCACAACTCGTCGACATTTGTCATAAGCCATGATTAACTCCTTGTACTGGGCCATGAGTTCAGACTCATCGTCAGAAGAGATGTCCTCACGATCATGCTCAGAAACATCAAATTCGGAAAGAGGAGTGTGAGAGTTTACCTTCCCAGTCAACTGGGGGTCTTGTTCATCATCTGTCTGAGCCATAAGCCCAAAGTAGGCTTCTTATTCTTCACTCGACTCAGATGAGTCGGAGTCACCAAGAGTTTTGCCCTTCTTGGCTATCAGGCTCATCTCAGTTCTCTTATTATTATATGAGGACTTCTTTTCTTCTCTCTTTCCACCCTCCATCTTCTTGTGGCGGCAATAAGCAATGACATGACCTGGCATATTATAACAGTAATAAACGATGTCAGCTGAAATATGTTTGTTCGGTTTGGAAGCATACCTGTCATGACTACTTGAGCCTTTTTGGTGTCGATCACCATCATGTCGTGATCTTCTATAGGAAGCATCCTTGCCTTTCCATTGCTTCTTTTGGTTCAAGAAATTCTTGAACTGTTGTGAGAGTGGAGAGAACTCTCCTTTAGATAGCTCAGAGCCTGAGGTACTTGGCTATGAGGTTTCTTCTTCACTAACTTCTTATGCTGGAGCAGGAGAGGCAGCCTTTGACTTCCTTGAGGTGTCTGCCTTTAGAGCAACAGAATTCTCCTTGGATGCAGACCTGCTCTTCTCTTCTTCACCTTTTCTTGTGTTGAGTTGAAGCTCATTTGACGTTAGCTTCCTGAAGAGATTCTGCGGGTCCGTCTTAGATAGCTTTCCAAACTCTCGGATAGCACAGACCTTGTTATCCCATTCCTTGGTTAGGGATCTCAAGAATTTATCATTTAGCTCTCCGTTTGTGAATACTCGGCCATATATCCTTAGGCCATTAAATATCTTGAAGAAGTTCTCAAACGTGTCAGAAATGGTGTCCTTGTGTCCTTGTTAGAAGGGTTCATACTTCTGGTTCAAAAAGAATCTTCTATCATCCCTAACTTCTTCTGTACCTTCCATCAAAGTAACTAGGGACTGCCACATCTCCTTGGCAGACTGGCATTGGATCACGTTCTGCAACATGGAGTCATCGACTGCACTTGCTATTATATTCTTGGCCTTCTTATCTAAAGACACAAGTGCAATCTCGTCTTTGTCTAGATCCATAAATTTATTTGGAACTTTCTTTGTTGGATTTATTGTGGTGACGGTCATGGGAATATAAGGACCTTCTTCAACGATTATGAAGATCCTTGGATCCACATCTTCCATGAAAAATTTGATTTTTTCTTTCCATATGGGAATGTTATTCTTGCTGCACAATGGAAGCTTGGCAAAATCTTTAGCCATGTCCATGCTTGGAAAATTCCCAAAAGACAACTAGTCAGATCAGATCAAGGTTTTAACCTTTTATTGATCAACCTTGCTCTGATACCAATTGAAAGTTTTCAGTTGTCTACCTAAATCACCTAGAAGGGGTTAATAGGTGAGTTGTGCGTTTTTTGCGGAATAAAAATTTAGAGATCTATGCACACAAAAATCAACCAAGCAATCACAGAAGACAAAAGATTTATAGTGGTTCCCCAACCTTGGGTACATCCACTTTCCCTCACTGATCTAGCAAAGAACTAGACTCGGCTACTCCACTATCTCGGATTGAAAACCAATCCTACGTCTCAGAACAAAGTTCATACAATCTCGATCCACAACACGGATCTACACTCGGAAGGTAAAAACTTCCTACAACTCGGAGACAAAAAGCTCCGACACTCGGAGAGAAATCTCCTACAAGAATGAAATGGAGTAAATATGAAATACAAACAGATTTATTTCACAGATCTGAAAATCTCGGCCAAGGTCTTCCTCTTAATCTTTAAGGCTTTCTCAGAAACTATTGAAGAAGATGGTTCGGTAAGAACTGAATCTGGAATTCTTTGACTTCACACGATCAGATGGATGATGAGGAATGAAAAGCAATCTCGATCTGGAAGTCTTCTTGATCTGAATCTCTGAATCAAAAACCCTAGCCGATTATGTGCAATGAAGATCGGCGGCGGCGACTTCCGTTTTTATACAGAGAGAATGAGATTCAGAAAATTACTTAGAATAAAACTTGACAACACTTCTTACGGTTAGTCAGTTTGACAAGACCTTATATAAGATCTCCCTAACGGTCATAATTAGCCTTAATGACGTACACGTGGACCAACCACGTCAAGGCCATTTGAAATTTTCGTCAAATCTGGACTTGGCAAATTTCCTAAAAAGAATGACTGAAATACTCGAGAGAGCAATTACCTACTCGAGTACTATTCTGATTACTCGAGAGAATAGAGGAAGATAACTCGAGTAAATAACTCAGAGAAATTCCAGAAATGATGAACAACTACTCGAGTACACAAAGACTTAGTCGAGTTTTAATATAGTTACTCGAGATGTGGAGTTGAACTACTCGAGTATAAGAAGTACTACTTGAGAGAATAGAAATTAACTACTCGAGAGGTAGAAAGTATACTCGAGTCAAAGACTTAGAATAATTTCTGGGAGAAGAAACTGGGATACTTGAGTAGTGAAACTAGACTACTCGAGAGAAGATAAACTACTCGAGTACATGGATATTACTACTCGAGTAATGGACTTAGACAAATTTTGAGGGATGAAAAATCTTATCACTCGAGTATTTAATCTGGATTACTCGAGTAGTAGATACACTACTCGAGTGCATAAGCTTGACTACTCGAGTGAAGTAAAATTACACCAAATCCTGTCTTCTGTAACTCGAGACAAAAGACTAATCTACTCGAGTACTTATATGACTACTCGAGTAAATGACTTAGAAAATTTTATAGAGAGGAAATTCTATTAACTCGAGAATAAGAGATGATCTACTCGAGTACATGAACTTAGCTACTCGAGAGCTAATTCCCTTACTCGAGTACGAATATATTTACTTGAGTATTGACTAAGTGTTTCACTCGAGTATATAAGTAACTACTCGAGTAAAATAAGTAGCAAAAATTTCTTCAACAGAATTTTCTCTTCTTTAAAGAATTCAGCAACAAGTCTTTATCCAATCAGTCCTAGTGCTTGAAAATGAAGTGTATCCCAATAGAGAGGCTACACATGAGTCAACACCATGGATCACATAATGAGGGATTACATTGTGTGGTCCTGTGTTTGGTGACCCATTTTAGACTGACATTGGTCTACACATGGCAATAAAGTCCTGCAAACACATAACTCAAACAAAACATCAAATACAACTTAATTCATCTTAGTTTAAGGGTGACTTCACAAAATCTGGGTTAATGTGGATATAATACCCAACACTCTCATGAAAGACCGGATTCTTCGAAATGTATATAGCTACTTTATTGTCACAGAACATCGGTAGGGGGTGATCATAAAACTCTCCCAGATCCAGTAAGACAGTTCGAAGTCACTTCAGCTCAAAATCAGTCAGAGTCATGCTTCTATACTCTGCTTCTGCACTCGATCTGACAACTATAGCCTGCTTCTTGCTTTTGCAACTGACTAGATTTCCTCCAACGAAGGTGCAAAAACCAGATGTTGACTTCCTGTCGCCTTTGTCATATGTGTAGCTTGCATCAGAATAAGCCTCTACTTTTAAATTTCCCCTTTTCAGGAATAAGAGCCCTTTCCATGATGCACCTTTCACAAACTCGAGAATATTTAGAGCTGACTACATATGACACTCCTTGTGAGCTTGCATAAATTGACTTACTCTCCCAACCACATAACAAATGTCTGGTCTTGTAACAGTCAGATAGATGAGTTTACCAACAAGACGTCTGTACCTGGTGACATCCTCAAGGAGAGGAGAGTACTCACTCCAACATTTGTCATCTCTAATAGCCATTGGAGACCGAGCAGGTTTAGCTCCAAGAAGACTTGTCTCTTATAAAAGAGGTAGAGCATACTTCCGCTGTGAAAACATGATAGAACCAGGTTTTCGAGATATTTTGATCCCCAGAAAGTACCTAGGAGACCTCATATCCTTTGTAACAAAATGCCAGAGCAGATGCTACTTTGTCATACCAGTTCCTTTCCTATCATCCCTAGAAAGAAGGATATCATCCACATACACCGCAAGAATTACCAGCCTAGACGAGGTCTTCCAAATAAACAACAAGTGATCTGCAGTGCCTCGAACAAATCCAACAACAGAAATAACCTCGTTAAAATTTTCAAACCAGGCTCTCGGACTCAGCTTAAGACCATAGATGGCTTTCTTCAACTAACACACCTGAGACTCCCCTTGACCAACATACGCGGAGGTTGCTCCATATAAACTGTCTCGTTCAAATCCCCATAAAGAAAGGCATTCTTGACATCCAACTGAGATATTTCTCAATCTCGGTTCACATATAGAGAAAATAGGACACAGATCGTATTAATCCGGGCAATAAGAGAGAATGTATCAAAGAAATTCACATCATAAGTTTACGTAAATCCTTTGTCCATAAGACGGGCTTTAAAACGATCAACTGTACCATCAGGATGATACTTGATAACAAAGACCCAAGGACAGCCAACCACATCAGCACAAGGAGGAGTGGGAATAAAAGACCAAGTACCCCGTTCAGTCAGAGTTTTCATCTCCTCATCCATAGTAGCTTTCCAATGTGGAATATTCGGAGCATCACGATAAGATGTAGGAAGGACATTGGTCAAGAGGGAAAAAGCAAAACTCTGCGCCCGAGGAGACTGTCTGGTGTAAGAGACCACACTAGAAAGAGGATGTTGAATGCATGAATGAACACCTTTCCGGAGAGCAATTGGAAGATCAAGCTCAGTCCTGTCAACCTACTTAGGTCCATCCGAAGCAGAGGCAAGCAAATGAGGAATCAGAGCAGCGGCTCAACAAATTATTCAGGAAGAGCAGGAGAGTAAGAAGAAGAAGAAGAAATAGAAGGATCGGGACAAGAAGCCAAAATAAGAGGAAAAGGAACTGAAGCATCAGAAGAAGGAAGAAACTGAGGAAGGGAAAAGAATGGAACATCCTCAAAGAAAGTGAAACATCGACAGAAACATACTGGCGGCGGAGAACAGTATCATAACACCTGTACCCATTCTGAGTCAAACAATAGCCCAGAAAGAAATATTTAATCAAGCGTGGTGACAGTTTTTCACGATCAGAAGAAGGAGAATGAGCAAATGCAGTGCACCCAAAGACACAAGTAGACAAAGGAAAAGGGTTTACATCAGGATGTCAGATAGAAAAGGGAGTCTTCCCTCCGAAAACAGACGACGAAACACGATTATTAAGAAAACCAGCGAGAAGAACTACATGCCCCCAAAAAGACTTGGGAACATGCATATGAGTAAGAAGACTCTGAGCCACATCTAGCAGATGACAATTCTTTCATGCAGCAACACCATTTTGTTACGACGTATAAGGGCAACTGGTTTGATTAACAATACCATGATTCATACCAAACAATGTAAATTGATGACTAAGATATTCCTTAGCATTATCAGATCTAAGGATTTTAATAAAAGTATCAAACTGTGTATGAGTCTAATTATATAAAACAGTGAAAATAGAATAAAGTTCAGAATGTTCGCGCAGCAAATATTACCATGTACAACAGGAAAAATCATCAATAAACGTCACAAAATATAAGCTACCCCTACCAACAGTCTGAGTAGAAGCAGTGCCCCATATATCAGAATGGACAATATCAAACAGACGAGAAGAACTACGTCCATTGCTAGCAATAAAAGTAGAACAATAATGTTTCCAAACTGACAAGCTTCACAATGAAGAGAAGAATCTCCCAAGGTAAATCTTGCAGAAGCTGATAAAGGGTCCGAGGAGGAGGATGTCCAAGCCGAAGATGCACTGAAGCAAAGGAGAGGATGTAGAAAGGCATAAGTAAGTATAAAGAG